>CM059227.1:1383150-1493150 GCA_030347435.1 Clarias fuscus | reverse complement strand
CTACACACACTATGACGACATAGGGCTGATGTCATAGTGCTTGGGCCCTAATTAAAGTGAGTAAAAATAATAATTTCTTGTCTTGTGTAAACACTTAACGAAAATATATTACACTGATTATTTCACAAAAAGTGGAGTAATAAAACCGAGTAAATGAGTAGTGTGTGTGTGTGTGTGTGTGTGTGTCTGTGTGTGTGTGTGTGTGTGTGTGTCATGCTGGAGGGTGGGATCCCCGAGTCAAAGCTCTAGGACACAGCTGTTACTGAGGGAGCACCTGGTTGCCAGGCAACAAACGAGCCGAGGGACCCCCCTCCCCCCTCCACCACCCCCACACACTCTTGTCTATCCTGTAAAACAGACACACTTGATTGGCTGAGTCAGCACGGTTGGGGGCGGGGCTTAACGAAGACATACATTGTTTATGTTTAAAGAGATTTTACAGATACAGTAGGTATGTTTTGATCTTTTATTAAATGAGAAGTGACAGTAAGGTTTTTTTTTTTTAAGTGTTGTTTCTTTTTCTTCCTACGTTCCCTCGAACACCTCAACTCGTGTCTGTCTCGTTCCTCCTCTCTTTTTTCCTGCCTCACTTTTCTCCGCACTGCACCGAATTTTAAAGGCTGTGTACGTATTAAGGAATTCATAAACAATCGATTGGCGTGAGATAGAGGAAAGGGGCGGGGTCTCGAGAGAGGCGTTCGAAGCACCTGTCAATCATCGCAGTCTTATTCTGATTAGGTATATTGGTTTCATGTTTTAAGGGGAAAAAAAGGAAATAAAGACGCGGCGTGGGTTCGAGCGGCGCACTGCGCGGTTAATAACGGAGCGCTAATGTACAGTAACGCGCGTGAACCGGTGTTTTTAATGTAACGCATTAACTAGCTGCAGCATATAACCCTTGCATCTTAACAGTATGATTTTTATCATTAGAAAATAGAGGATGTGGTTTTATTACACACATACAGTACACACACACAGACACACACAAAGGTACAGGATCCGCTAGATTTGGGAAAACGTTTAAAAGTGACACGCTAATTATTCACAATTATCCATGATGTGTTTTTTATTTTTATTTATTTATTTATTTATTTATTTTTTTTTGAGAAAAGTGAAATGAATGGACTGAACACCCGGCCGTGTTTTTCCTGCAGCTTCACTCCTTCACTCCTTCCCTTTCTTTCTTTCTCTCTGCCTTCTTCAGATCGATCATCCAGTTTCTCCGGACTTGTCTCGAATCAATAACCTCGGCTTTTACTTTGTGTGTGTAATGATTAGTGGGTGAAGTGTGCGTGCGCGTGAGTGTGTGTGTGTGTGTGTGTGTGTGTGTGAGAGTGTGTACGCTTTATTAGGGCAATGCCAGTAATTGTGAAGGTGTCAAAACACTTGGGGCAAACAAATCGCGATGCAAATTAAATAAATGAACACGGAAATCAGTCTCAAAGGGCGGGACATGTGCGGGTGCTAACGAGTGGGAGGAGCCAGATCTCGTCAATCAGGACGAGAAAAGCCTCGGGGGAGGGGAGTCTCGCAGGACGAATACTTTTCCAAGCCGCCGTGTCGGGAGCGATGAAGCGACGTCGTTCCAGACTGAAGTGATGAGAAATGTTAACTTTGACTTAACGACCAAATATGGAATCATACGCAGCGAAATACTCACACGACGGTTTGTAGGAAGAAAAGATTAACTAAAGACCTGACTAACGGAAAGTCAGAAATGTTTTACTTCAATTGGAAAAATGGAAGAGAAATTAAAATTTTTTAATGAAATGTTTGGACTAAATGACAGCGAGTTCTGCTGTACAGAGAGACACACAGACGTGAACGTGGACGCGTACTAACACTAGTGATGGAACAGTTACACAGGAAGCGCAGCCAGTCTTGATTCTTTTCGTTTTAATGGAAACTCATTCTACTTGGTGAAGAACTGAAGTGAATTTGGAGCTGAGGATGGAACAGAAAGGGGCGTGGCCAGACATCGAAGTAATCAACACCATCGTTGACCGTCCCAGGCTTCAAGAGTGTTAAATACAAATGAACTGAATCGAATCGACTCAGCAGTGAATCATTCTCGCACTGTAATGTACGGTACACTGCGTATGTAGATGTGTATGGCGACTCTCGGACGAGGACGATTCACACCCGTCGTGCCTGGACCGACCCACAGACCCACAGCAGGAGGAAATTAATCTGAATTACGCGAGTCAATCGTTCTCTTATTTTCTCGGCGGTTCCCAGACGTTCTCCTGGAGACGGGCCAAATTCCAGAGATGGGTTTCAGCCCTGATCTTATCGAGCGTGGACTGCTCCAGAGATTGATTTGTTAGAGTAGCAGATTAAGCTTACGACTTCGCTCTACAGGAAAGTGCATCTCCCAGAGGAGGGTCAGCAATCCGAGCCCTGCGTCAGAACAACCGGCACGAGCTCCCGGAGAACCCAGGCCCAGTTCCCGAGGGAGAGACGGGAAGAAAGTACTTGAAGTTAGACATTAAACATCACCAAGGGTTTACAATTTGTGGTTTTCTTTTTGTTGTGTTTTTTAAGTTTGTATGTTTTCATATATATATATATATATATATATATATATATATATACACACAACAAAAAGAAAATCACAAAAAATCCACAAAAATTTTTAACATTAAAATGAAATGCTTAACGTTGCAAATGATGATATAATGATTATATAACAATTTAACTTCAGCGAACTTCCAATAAATCGATGGCACACATTTGACTTACAAGGAGGTTTGTTAATATCCAATTAAACCCATGATAATGTTTCTGACGTGGCTGACATTAGCCCTCAGGGACTCCATCAGAAATAAATAAATAAATAAATAAATAAACATTGGTTGTACGATTTGATTATTTATGTGAATTCATTATTCATATTCACGCGATCCCGATCCTCAGTGCCGATTCGATTAAAATGAATCACGATTTCATAAATATCCCATTTCAATATGACATTTTCTCCGATTTTGTTACTTTTAATTTTAACCTTTAAAAAGTTCTTTTTACATTTTTTTTTTATAAACAGATTTGAGATATAATTATATTACAGAGAATAAATAATTATTTCTAAACAAACTTGGCAAATAATTCGCTCCTATGTGTGTGAATAGTTCAGAGTGCGCCACCTGTAGGATTACTGGCGATGTTTTACCGCCTTAAGCGTCTCCAAAGTCTCAAAACTCAACTTGACAGCTAGCGCGCGGGTCGAGCAGCTGCGAGCACATGTGACCTTTAACGCACGTGATTTTTGACAAATTAGCGCTTGAGGTGTTTAAGGCCTACAGTAGGTGTAGAGAGATAAATGTGTGTAATGACTGGGTTTGAGACTAGTTCGCTCTCAGCGTTTGGAGAAAAAGATTTTGGTTTCTGTTGAATGCGTTTCTGTTGCGCCACTCGGAAACTTCAGAGTGGTTAATATCTGATCCGATCACATGATCACGATCGATCACACTGCAAACCAGACTGACCGATCGAGCGCTTCATCTCTATTACAAATGTAAAAATGACTCGAAAAAAAACAATGTGAATCAGCACACAAAAGAATCACGATTCATAACTGAAAGTGATTTTTTCCCATTCTCTAGTGATTATGGCAACTGAAGGGAAAAAAAACATTATCGGTGAGGTTTTTCTGCACAGCTAGCATGAAAGAACATTTACTTTGCTAGTTAGCTGACCCGTTAGCATCATGCTGCTGTTGTTAGCATCAGGGTCTGAAGCGAATCTACTTCAGGCTAGCTTTATCACAGGATCTGATGTTTTTCCTCGGATGTCCGCTCCGCCAACCGCTCCTCGGCTACGTACTGATCCCTGCTCAGGAGCTGAAAGAAACATCCTGAGTCATCTTCATAGTGAGGAAGGTGTTAATGTTATTATTTTGGGAGAAAAGCTGACCAATAAGCTGCTAAATCTTCTGTCTCGGCGAGCCGCGCTGCCAGGTCAGGGATTGTCAGCGGGGTTTTCTATCACGGCTATTAAGCGTGCAGGATGTGTTTTTTTTTTTTTTTTGGTTCCCAAAAAAGGAGCAATTTATAATTTTACAGTCGGGCAAATATCACCTTTATATAATCTTATAGAGACTCTGATAGCAGTGCCGTATCCGTGTGATCGGCCTTTTTGTTAACACTGAGGTGACGAGATGCTCATTATTAACGCTTATTATATGTGAAATAGGAGATGTTACATTTCTTACACTAAACTTTCCTTGTTTGTTGCTGAGAATACCTCCCTGTCCTCACCTAAGGACATAAACTGGAGACTGACAGAACAAGGTCACCTGTACAGACAGCGCAAACAAGGTTTCTCGACAGGGTTCGGCTTCTCACAGAGAGACCAACTGGTCCAGATACTCACCTCAGGTATCAGAGCGGCTCGCTCGCCACCTCACCTGCAAATTACTACATCACAAACGCCATGTTTTAAGTAAAAGAAATATCACAAAAAAAATGGACGGTCATGCTGACGGAGATTCCGAATAGAGAATAGAGACAAGACACTGGTACAGTTCACGTGGGTGAGATTAATGTCCTTGGGCGCAGTTACGGTGTTTGGCCGCATGGTGTGGTGAAAGGGGACAGAGATTCAGTCAAGTGGCGTGGCGTGGTGTGCTTTACATTGTATACTCGTGTCAAAGGCGTATAAGACTCACTTTGATGAACAAATCCGACTTATGAACCGAATCCGTTCGTAAGTCGGGGACTACCTGTATATATTAATTTGTACTAAGTAGGTTACTAGGGGCATGTTCACATTAGTGACCTGGGCCCGTTTCTGAGTAAACTTGACCCCTAAATCTGATTCATTTTGAGGACAAGTGTACCGGGCTCGGGCATCATGTCTGAGTCTGTTTGAAAAGCTGGTCTCGGGCACGGTACAGCATACTCGGGCAGCCAACTGTACCTGGACATGGAAGTGGACCGTTGTTTAGAAGGTGACATCATCAGTGGCGTATATGAAAGCATGCGCGAGAGTTGCTCTCGACATTTTATAGTTGTGTTTAATGGCAGCTTGTAGACCAACTAGGGGCACACTGCCACCTGCTGTATCGGAGGATAAAAATACACATCGGAGGATAAAAATACGCAAATGTACTCGAGTACGTAGAACAATATTAATGATGTATAGGGGGGAGCAATCTTTCCCGGGCATGGCACGAAACAATCATGCCTAGTGAGAAGAAAGCTGTGTTAGTATTTTGGTACTCGTATCACCATGGGTAGGTGACAAAACCCATGCTTATAGTTCATCTAAGGAAAATAAAATATCAAAAATGACATCCCTCCCTTCTAAGAGCTGAACATGTACAGGAAGGTTAATTTCGTGGGTCGAAACGAATTTTAATTTTCCTCTCGCATACACGTTCTCAGCTGGGATTTTCTCACCTCCTGACACCTCGGGTCTCGCCACCGTCATAAATTATTCATCCGTTCAATCGTTGATGATATTCTGATCACGGGGGAACACGGGGGAATCACTGGGCCATGAGGTAGGAATACAAGCCACATGACACCACACACACACACACACACACACACACACACACACTGATCACACCTACAGGTGATGCTTTAGAGTCGCTAACTGACCAAACGGTACTTGTTTCTCATGCAGCTCTCTCCCAGGGGCAATGATGGGTCCAAGGGCTGGTACTGTAGGTTCCTGGTCCAGCTCTGGAGGTGTGGTGCAGGAGAAAGACCTGCAGCTGTTCATCATATCAGATCAGCTGATTTCATGCTAATGGATGTTAGAGAAAGCAGACAGAAATCGTGGGGACAAAAAATAAAACAAAACAAGGAAAAATCTTGAACGTATCATGAATCTGGCTTTCTGGGATGCTGTAAAGGGGGGGAGGGGTAAAGGGGGAGGGGTAAGTAATGATGATTCCAAATACCATAGGTGGCTGGGGCTCTTAAACATGTTAGGCAGTTAGAAAGTCTTGGCATGGTCAAGGTTGCGGTGCCTGAGTAATTTTATTACCATTTCGTCCTTATTGAAGTGGGCGTGGCTGAGTAAGTTATGCTTGATTTTTAGTAGGTCACATGACTAATACGTGTAAAGACGGAAGCTCGTGCTAGAAATCTGATAACGTACCTCTGACCCCCTAGGCATCCTGATACAAGCTAAGATTTATTTCATTTATTGTATTTCATGAAGGAATAATAATAATAAAGTTTACATAATAACAACAGCGGTTATTATATCGTATTATATCGTATAACATACGAGTTTAATCCAGTCTAAAGGCGAGTTCTTAAAGTGAGATGTCGTATTGTGAAACGCATTGTCCCATAGCAAATAATGTAAATGCAGATAATCCGTTCCAGCCATCCAAAAATATGACCAATATTACAGATTTCCAACACTATAATCATATTTCTGCATATAAAAACAAATCACAACATTTAGAAAAGACATATAAATGGACATTAAACCTCACTTAACCTTAATTTATAATCCGTCGGCACCGGCTACGTGTTCACTAAATCGTACACAAAATGTAAAAGACATAAACTCATAAAACTCATAAACAAATATGAAAACTCGATTCGCTTGGCTTTTCACTGACGCAAACAAGTTTTGAACGACTTCCAGACATGCGCGCGGTTTAGCCGGTGTTTGGTTGCTTGATGTCTTGGCATTCGTATGCCGCGGTACGCCTGTGTGTTCAGGACAGGACAGAGACTCGATGGTATCTGGGTTTATTTCTACTTTAATTCTATAATAAGGAACAACATATTTGTGATGTTAATTGTAACCCAAACCAGCAGCAATATCTCTTCTTTTGCTTGTTTTTCTCCCTACAGGTTCAAAGTAAAAAGCCTTACATACTGTATCATCCTCATACTGTCTCCTCAGACGCACTCCATTCTACTTTGGAGACAAGTACTGAGCAAATTGGGCCCAGAATACAGCGCAGTTCAGCCTCCCATATGCCCTTTGAGGGGGTTTTAAGCTCAAGCGACTGCAGCTCGTCTCCCCGAAGGGTCCGATTAAACTGAAAATGCCAACACGCTCACCTTCTCTGCACCCCGAGCGTGTTTGAGCGAGAAACGGGTATTTACCACAAACCTGGAAACTGAAGAAATGTACACCGTGTCCCAAAAGCCTCGTACCTACGGGGAGTTAATTAATATTTAATCACGGAGCTTCCTGATCCAGCCGTGAGGGTGATTCCAATACGCTATTACGCCGCTGCCAGGTTCATTTCTCTTATGCACGGAGACTGCTGGAACACGCCGTACTACTAATACTACTATTATGAATTGGATTTTCATTCGTTCTGCAAGAAGTTTGTGATGTCACAAAAGGTCATTGTGATTGTTACGGTTATTGTATTGAGAATCACAGCATCATTTAAAAGAAAAGACATTCTGGGTTAAGTGGCACTGCTCAGATTCTGTTCTTAACGCCATCTATTACCAGCACTGATGATGTTAGATGCCAGCTGTGGGAGACGTGTTCAAGTCAAAGCGGTACTTTTTCATTTTGCAGAATACGCTAGTTCACTATAAGACTGTTTTGCTAGACATTGCGATTCTTTTCAAATGCACAAAGCAGACAGGAAGTGTGTGTGTCTGTGTGTGTGTGTGTGTGTGTGTGTGTGTGTGTGTGTGTGTGTTCTGCAGCGGCGTCCTTGTGGCTCGTCCGATTTGATTGAACTTCAGCTCTTCAGTCATTCATCAGCTCCTCCTGTGCCGTGCGTAGAGGAGCACTTCTCCTTATTAAACACTCTCTCTCTCTCCCCGTCACTCTCTATCGCCATCTCTCTCTCTCTCTCTCTCTCCATATGGCAAGGTACAGCATAATTATTCATGCTGAAATGAAGTTATGGCACACGCTGACGTTTTATCTCGGGGTGAAAGAGAGATAAGTGCTGACGGAGCAGGAGCGACCTCCGAGAACGCGAGCTGGAGGATTATGATTCATAATGGCCCTAATGTGGGCCGAGTTTCATTAAAACGCCACTCTCTTAACATCAGCGCTCCGAATTAGTGGGCCGTTTAAAGACAGCGATACGTCGCTCCACGTTTATCGCAGGAACGTTTCAGATTTGAAGATCTCAGCGCAGAGCGCTCAGTTTTATCTTCAGCCCCGGAGAACTACTGGTGAGAGTGAGTGTGAGTGAACCGGAACGTACTTGTCTTTCCAAGTGTCTCAACCACAAGTCTGATTTCTGTCTCGATGTCATTAGCGAAATTAGCAATATTAACCATTCTTGTTGTTGCCGCTGAATTTGTTCGTCTCTTTATACAACGTGATTAGGGACAAAATAACCTTAATATTGCAGTTTTCATAATGGATCATAAAGTGGATCATAAACCTGAGAAACATCGGAACACGGGCAAAGAAGCGATGCTCATGAAGCCTGGAGAAACACTCCACTGAAATTAGCGCTGGATCTTTGGATTTTGATGGGAAGTTGCTAGCTCATTAGCGTACTTCTAGCTATGACAACAGTTATAATGTTGAATTTATATATAGATAATCTGTACATTTTTAAACAGCACTCTTTCATATAATCTTTTTTTTTGTCCAATTCCTCCCCGTCACTAGGGGGCTCCACATTAAGGCTACTACTACCACTCAGTCCGGTTTGTACTGTACTTCCACATATGTCACGTATCTCTTCTTTACTTTTTACTTTTACTCCGCTCAAAAGTCTCTGTACTTTTACTTCTCTGCATTTCTGTATGGCGTTTTGTTTCCTAACGACCATCTGTAGTGGGAATTTCACCCCCTGCTGACTGCTGTGTGTAATTGCGTGACTTCCCTTTCATTCGAGACGCATCTAATAATGTGACCAGTGTTTGAAATCAGAAGCGGAGCTGGTTAAAGACAGGCGGAAACAGCAGATTTAGACGCGGTACGATTCTACGACCTCACTTTGGTTGTTCAAATACACACGTGACTGAATGTTTCAAAATCTCAGACATTAACAGTGGACAATTCTAGGGAACTGCGAGCGGTGTAGGGAACGACTGAACATCAGGTCGTCACTCCGCTGGAAAAGGGAATGAAAAAATTCCCATTTAAAAAAAAAAACAAATAAATAAATGCCCATACATCTTTTAAATCGATTATATATTATTATTATAATTAAACCCAACGTCCAAACCCCAGCCACTGGATGCAGTTCCAGTCCCGAGCCCGGATGAAATGGGAGGCGTCCGGCGAATAAAACTTGCCATGTTGAAATAAATACCAAATGTTAGCTGAATTGCATGCTATGATCTCATGGCCTCAGTTTTGGAACTCTCCGAGATGTTTATTCGTATCACAGCATGATTAAATAAATAAATAAATAAATAAATACAGTGTAATATACAGATGTGTGCTGGACCCGGTGGTGTTTAATAACGATTGCAGCAACTCAATCAAATGATCGATTTTTGGTGGAATTACCATCCGTTCATTTGTGTATACACACACACACACACACACACATATACGTATATGATGCACATCTCAGAATCCAACGATTTTTCCCCCAGCACTTAAATAAAAGACCTGAAGTCGTGTAAAGCTTATTAAAAATACAGAGGATTTACTGTCTGCTCTTCATGTGTGCAGTTGTCAAGTCGCTTTAATAAAACTCCCGCAGCTCATATCTGTCTGTGTGTGTGTGTGTGTGTGTGTGTGTGTGTGTGTGTGTGTGACAACAGGGGAGCAGCTTGCCTCTAATACTGGCTGACATTTACCCATTTAATTAACTCTCCAATATTTTTCAAAATTTCTCAGTTTCTTACCTACAGACGCACACACACACACACACACACACACACACACACACACACACACACACACACACACACACACACTTCAAGCTCAGTGACCCAGAAGGTAGGTGGACTCTTGTTGATCCACACACACACACACACACACACACACACACACACACACACACACATGTTTAAGAGACTTGACAGAATGTCACATTCAGCCTTGTCATTGTGTACAGAGTAGCGTGTCTGAGAGTATCACTGTCTCGCAGCGACTAGCGTGTGTGTGTGTGTGTGTGTGTGTGTGTGTGTGTGTGTGTGTGTGTTATATAAAGGAAGCAGTTGCCGTGCACTTTAGACTGTAGGAATGAATGCAGCAGCAGAGAAATCACAGAGCAGCAGGACGTTTTGGACAGAAGTCGTTTATCAAGCGGCTGCGTAAAGCGTAACACTCGCGCTCGATCCTATCTAATGTTACCGCTTTTATATCGTCTCACCTACCTATTATTTTATTTTATTTATTTTTTTTTTATAGAAGAATCCACACACTCAGACAGACAAACACAATCGAACACAAAGCGGGAAAATCTATAAAAGAGTAAATGTGACTCGCGAGCGCACTTTACTGGAGTTATTCCTCATCTTTGTTGCGTTTTTGTTGTTGTTGTTTTTTTTTGTTTTTTCGTCTACTTTACTCAGAATGGCTTTGGGATATTTAAGCGTCAGCGACAGGATAAAAAGAAAACTTTCTGACTGCTGGGGAAATGACTGCGTCTGAGTTCTTCCTCTTCAATTCGGAGACATCACTGATCCTGTACTAGTCTTGTAGTTATCCAATGAAATCCTGCACTCACATGGACATGGACACAGGGGGTGTGTCTAAGTTCACATAGAGTCCAGTTTGTTATTGGAGGCTCAGGTAGACTATAGTTAACTCCAGTCCTGAACTGAGGAGCGACTGCAGTCACGAGTCCTCAGAGAAACAGCTGTCTGCCGTCTTTATGGTGAAGTGGAAGCGTCCCCAGACACCACACGCGTCCCAGACAGACCAGACGGGGCTCCATGTGACGAGATCTCCAACCAGAAGAGGGACACCAGGACGAGTCAGACAGGTCCAGAGGACAGAGGGGGTCTGGATCACTGGCAGCTCAGGAGAGACGTGTGTAGTGAGGGAGAGAGAGAGAGAAGTGGAGAACAGTTAGGTCTGGTCACAGTCACATAATGTATAAAGTGAATGCATATTTAGTGCAGCGTGCAAGCAGGGACTCCGGCAGGACTAACTATGACATCATAACTAAAAGGGAGAGCCAGAAGGAAACACAGACATGAGGGGGAACTTAGATGTAAAGCAACCAATCACCTCACCGTCAACAAACCTGAGTGATCAATGAGGAGGACAGCATCTAAACATACCAGTTCACCAGAATACTCTACGTCTATGAGTCCCCCAGATCTGCTCCTTTACCTTATCCTTAGCCTAATAAACAGGTTTTTAGCCTAGACTTTAGCCCGAACATTAATTGGAAGGCTATTCCATCACTTTGTAAGAAAAAGCTCCGCCCCCTTCTATAGTTTTTATAATACGTGGTACTGACAAGCAGCCTGCATCCTTTAATCGAAGTAGGCGTGGCGGATCGTAAGACACTAGCAGTTCATTCAGTTCCAGTGAGGACTCTCGCTGCTGCATTCTGTACTAACTGAAGCTTGTTTATGCTCCTAGTTAAACAACCAGACAGTAAAGTATTACAATAGTCCAACCATGAGGTCATGAACTAGTTTTTCTGCATCGTTTAATGACAATATATTCTCTATCTTGGCAGTATTTATCTACATATTATCTACATGAGCTTCAAATGAAAGACTGGAATCTATAATCGCACCGAGGTCTTTCACTGTTGTACTTGATGAAACAGAAAGGCCATCCAGAGTTACTGTGTGATCAGTTCCAGTACCTCTATCTTGTCAGGATTAAGTAGAAGGAAGTTAATTAGCATCCAGTATCTTATGGCCTTCACACATTCCTCAACCTAAGCTGGTGTCTCTTATCTGACTTAGTGTGGAAACTAATACCGTGGTGATGGATGATGTTGCCGAGAGGAAGCATGTAGATAATGAGAAAATAACAGCGGCCCTAAAACAGAACCCTGAGGAACACCAAAATTCACTTTCGCACTTTAGAATAGTCACCATTTAAATCTACAGACTGATACTTGAGCCCGGAGCGTGCCATTCCCCTAACTCCTACAGCATTTTCTAATCTATTAAGGAGAATAGTATAATCAGTGGCGTCAAGAGGTGCACCACAAGGTCGAGTAACACAAGCAAAGAGATGCAACCCTGATGCAATAGTAGTTGCTCATTTACCACTTTCACAGTCCTTTTCCGTGAACATTCAGCAAGTGTGATGCCTGATACTTGAAAATCGATGGGGAACTTGTCGTCGACGTGCGTAAGAGACACATCTGTCTGTGAGAACTCTACGCACAATTGTTCATCGACATCAATCACACATTACAGGAACTCTGGAAGTTATTGCCACATCAATCTCAGAAAGTTATACTGACCCACATAATGATCTACCAATATACAGTATATACTGTGTATATGCTTCACTTACTATATTTTAGTCCCCAGACTCCTTCCGCGTTTAGCTTTAGTGTGTGTGTGTGTGTGTGTGTGTGTGTGTGTGTGTGTGTGTGTGTGTGTGTGTGTGTGTGTGTGTGTGTGTATGACCTTCAAAGTTGCAGCTTGAAGATGTTTGAAAAGCTTAACTTAGATCAACGGCGCTCCTGGAGGAACTGATGTGTGATGTGATATGAATAATGGCCAAGGAGAAACCATAGGAGTAAAATCATACTCATAACATAATCGTTAACTCTTGCGGTGGACGTTTCACATAAACTGATGTTTAAATAAAAAAAAAAGTCAATGTTATGCTGCGGAAAGGTTTGCTTGACGTTAAAAGAATGAGTCTCCAGTGTCAGTGCATCAAAACAGAGAAACAAAGAAAGCCTGGTGATGAAGCGATGGAATCTGCTGATGTTCTCCAAGTTGTGTGTGTGTGTGTGTGTGTGTGTGTGTTTTCTCTACACCTGTTAATAATTAATAGTCCAATCAGAGAGTCATGTTCCCTGTAGGCTTCCTGGGAGGCCACATTACTCCATTATGAGCCAGGAAGATGTGTTGGAATGGAGAAAGGCACTACATCAATCTTCCCACTCTATCTAACCCTCACTGCAACTGGGAAACGCTTTTCTATATAATTCATGCAGTGGTGCAGCGGGAGACGATTTCACCTCGACTAGCATTTCTCTCCGAGGCAGAAAAAAAACAACATGCTTGTTTAAGTTCACTCAAAAGACCATAGGGAATTTTCTCCTTTTAAACTAGCAGGAAGGATGTGTACACGTGCAGCGAGGACTCGAGGCAGGACGCAGGATCAGGAATCAGGAGTCAAATCACAAGCAGGCAGTGACATCGTGGAGCGAGTTATACAGGGAATAACCCTGCAACAAAAAAAAACAGGAAGATCTAAAAGATAAGGAAGCGGAAAGCAAACAATAATTAAAAAAAGAAAAAAAAAGAAACCATTGATGCAACTTTGCAATAAGACAAAGACACACTGGAGCAGGCGTGTGGGATATTAGAGTTTTCCCTGATGGTAAGTTTACATTTTCAAAATATCACCGTCACTGATTCAATTGTTCGAAAGTAAGGGAGGGTGTAATGATATTACAAACTCTAAGGAACTGGTCAGGAGCCGTTGGGTGGCAGTGCCAGTTACAGAGCTGATTCAGCAGTAAGACAGAAATCTGGAAAAAATACACACACACAGTAAAAAGTAAAAAAGAAGGTCAAGGCCATGATCGTTCCTGATGTTTATTTCTTTCTCCACTGTGAGATGTATATCTGCTCCTTCTGCTCTGTAAAGCTTCATAACGGCTCTAATCTGAGGTGCTGGTTGAGGTTAATTGGTGATTTCTGAGGCTGGTGACTCTAAATGAACTTCTCCTCTGCAGCAGTAAGTTTTGGTCTCGCTTTCCAGGGAGGGTCTTCATGAGAGACAGTTTCATCATGGAGCTCGATGGGGTTTACAAACACACTCGACACAATACTGTTCTTGTTCTTGTGAGAAACTGATCCAGAACATCTGACCTTCATCATTGACCTGATGTTGAATTAGAAGGTGTGTCCAAGCTTTTCATAGAGATTTTGCTCCATATTGACATGAGAGCATCATTGTCCACAGTGTGATTCTCCTCCGTCCCACCATGTCCCAAAGGATGGATCCAAGCATTCATGCGGTTTACACCAAATTCTGACCTGACCCGCAGAACCCGAGACTCGTCAGACCAGGTGACGTTTCTCAGCTCTCCTGGTGTCTGATGTTGGTGAGACCATGTGACCTGTAGCCTCCGACTCCTGTTCTTATCTGACAGGAGCCACGCCCGGTGTGGTCTTCTGCTGCTGTAGCACATCTGCTCCAAGGTTCCACATGCGCTGTGTGTTCAGAGACGCTCTTCAGCAGACCTCGGGTGTAACGAGATGTTATTCAGCTCCAACCAGTCAACAAGCCATTTTCACCCAGAGAACTGCCCTCACTGGGGATTTTCTCTTTTTCAGACCATTCTCTATAAACCCATTAGCAGATCGCCTTGCGTGAGACTGGTTGATTAGATATTTGTGTTAGCGAACAGGTGATATATACAGTATGACAGGTAGCTAAGGCTCCAGGCTCCGGGTTCAAGCCCTGCCATCAGTTGGGTGCCACGCCCCATATTACCCGGCATGCAGTGATCACAAGGTAAAAAATGGGAGGGTTGCGTCAGGAAGGGCGATGTAAGCAACGTACTGCAAAACGCATTTTCCCATAGCAAATAATGTAGATGCAGATCATTATATAAAAATATTACAATATTACCAATTTCCAGCACTATAATCATATTTGTTTCGTATAAAGACGATCGAAACATTTCTGAAAGATATCTTAATGAAGTAAAATATGAAATAAATAGACATGAAACCTCACTTAAAATTAATTTATGATTCCTCTTGGAACTGAACGTGGCGTCATTTTCTTCTCGCTACCGTCCTTGATAACATTCTTGTGACCCCTGGTGCTGCGTCTTCACTAAATCTTACACAAAAAACCCACAAAAACTTAATTAAACTCTTTTCACTGGGCTTTCCACTGACGGAAACAAGTTTTGAATCGGCTCCCGGACTTAGCGTGGCGCTCGTATGCCGAGGTAGCGCTGTACTGTGAAGGAGACGGTTACTGAGGATGAAGGTGAACACCTCCGAAATCGATCCCGACCCGTTCCTGATTTGCAGCACGACGCTCGGCCGGTCTGGAATAGTAAATGACGGAGCTCCGCGTGTTTGTATCCGTCACATTATCTGTTCATCTCGTGTAACACGATCGTATTCAGGTAGCGTGAACTCGACATCTCGCTGGTTGCACCGCTAATCATTTATTAACAGAGATTTTGGCCTTTACACAAAGCAAAAGGGCACAATTACCGTTTTTTACTTTGTAATGGCGCCCGCGGCGTGACAGGAGGATTTTCTGCCTGAAAACTCGACTGCACAGGAACCGAGTCACACTCGCGCGGCTTAATACGCGCGCCGCGTTTAAAAAGTCATCCGTAATTAGATGGAAACAGTGTTGGTTTTTACATTATCTGAATACAAAGCTCGTGAGTGTAATTAGACAAAGTGTGTGTTTGAGTGTGTGTGTGTGTGTGTGTGTGTGTGTGTGTGTGTGTGTGTGTGTGTGTGTGTGTGTGTGTGTGTGTGTCTGTTTCCTGGCAGTTCTGCCTCATCCATCAGTTTCTCCTCTGAGAGCAGCACACAGGGGTCAGTGGGTTTCAGGGGTTCTTTTGTTCCAGTGTTCTCTAAGGAAAAGTATAATTGGAGGTGTGTGCATGTGTGTGTGTGTGTGTGTGTGTGTGTGTGTGCCTGTGTGCGTGCACACAAGTGTGTGGTCTGTTTTATGTAGATTACCAAACCCGCCGTCTCTGCCAGTAATATTTAAATATTGCTGGTGCAATGCAGCATGTGAGCAGCTGCTGAAGAACAAGACAGTCTGAAGAGTCAGCTCCGAAAATATTGGCACCCTGGAGTACAGAGATGAGTAATAAACAGCTGTTCAAAATTATTGGCACCTCTAGGAATCCTTAGCAATGAAACGGACTGTACAGGCCGTGGTGCATGTTTTCAGTTAATCATCATCATCATCATCATCATCATCATCATTCTGAATGCATTTCATCATCATTATACATTTTTGTCATGTTCGGGAAGCTACTGCAGAGAGAGGACAGGACTGTGTGTGTGTGTGTGTGTGTGTGTGTGTGTGTGTGTGTGTGTGTGTGTGGAGGAACAGGGGGTGTGTACTTTTGTTTCAAATGTGAAAGATATAGGTAAATAGAAAAAGCATAAAATATGTTAAATCATGAAGCAAAGCTCTTGCTGTACCTGTGACATCACACATCATCAGCCAATGAAATCAGACCTTTATACATCACTATATATTAGGAACCTGAACAGAAGAGAACGCGGATGTCTGCACGGATCACGGCTGGAGATTTTGCAGAAAAGTGTCACGCTAACCGTACGGTGCGACACGTGAAAGAATTTTCCTTCATCAAAATATAATCTGATACATTTACATTTAAACGAAAACGAAAACGAAGCTTTGATCTCTTTTTGCTTTGAATTATTTTTTATTTATTTATTTTTTTAGTGTGTGTTTTTAGTGTTTTCTGTCTCTCTACACACACGCTGGAAGCCTTGTTCAGGGACCAGTAAGTGCATGGAAATGCAAACAAACAAACAAACAATTTATATAGATACGTCTACCTCTGCCAAGAAGTCCCAGCAGCGGCGCATGTTTGTGAATTAGCGCTCCTTTAATTAGAGTCATCGCTAACGTCACTGAAGTTAAGCTACTTAGTCACAAACTTGCCCTGGAGTTTGACTTGTTGAGAAGTCTGTGTGTGTGTGTGTGTGTGTGTGTGTGTATTAGGGAGATACCAGTCTGACTGAAGGTGTGCTGTGTTTGTGCTCTGTAAGCAGAATACAGATGTTTTCTCGCGGTATGTACAGTAGGAAGTGCTGGGATCCTGGCGTGGAGGATCGTCCCTGCGCTCTTCCTCCTGCACTGCAGCGAGCGTCTCCCAATGCAGCAAGAAGCGTTTCATAGAGAAACAGATTGCAGCATTGCCAAGGATGCATTACAGAACACTGCGATCTGTAACACACAGCTACAGTATGTGGAGGAGTCTGCGGTCTGGAGCGATTGTGTAGGTGTTTGTCTAATGCTTATCAGTTGTACAGATCTACAAATAAGCCCCGCCCCCTTTCCAAATTTTTTGGACAAGGAGGATATAATAAAAGTTCTAACAATATTTCTTTACTTTAATTCTGTCGCTTCTGTGATTGAAAACTTTGTGTTTCTTTCCAGCTCGGCTAACACTAGCTTCATGTTACAGTTAGCATCAGACTGCAGTAAAAAAATATCTGAATATTGAAATTGTTGCCTGATCATTTACGCGATTAAGGATCATTTTAGCTCTAACTATTTATACCCGCCGCACTCGAGAGCTCCGCTGCAGACGTCACACCTGGCGGCCGCTGGCGTTCGCGTGAATCGTCCGCTCTTAAGCAGAACGGCGTTAATAATACAATTTACAGACGGGCGCGTGTTCATCGTCTCAGCAGGCCAGGTTTGAAGCGGAGATTCCGCTCGGGTTTAATAAAATCATCACATCCTGACCATCCTCAGGGAGCGACGGCGTTCTCTTCCTGCCCGGTTCCAGTGGGAGGTTCCCATGGAAACGCCAGAATCGCAAAAAGCTCGCGTAATTGGTTCACCCCACTTTCCTCATCCTGCCTCTGTTTTGTCTGGGTCTCGATGTCATTATCTCTCTCTCGCTCTCTCTTTCTTCAAATTTCCATTAAATAAACTTTTTTCTCATTAACAGTTATGAGGCGTTTAGTGATTCAGGTGTTAGAAAAAAAGAAAAGAACAGGATGTGACTTAGCATTATTTCCTCCCTAAAAGCACTTTCTCTTCGTCTTTCATTCTTCCCTTTCTCTCCCCTAGTAACCACAACGTTTCCGCTCCTTCCTCCCCTCTCTCTCTCTCTCTCTCTCTCTCTCTGTCTGTATTCATCTTTCTCACACATCAGCAGCTTCTGTCACATGCAGCTAAAACATTTCCAGTTTGATGACTAATGCAGAGATCATTTCTGACTTGTGGGCTAAACCAGTGATTTAAACTACAGTACCACCAAAAATGTCAAATCTAATATCAAATATCACGCCCAGAGACATGTCCATGATACGAGGTGGTATTTTTGGAAATTATAGCGTCAGGGATATTGTTACTGTGAACATCTGAAGAATAAGATATGATATTCTTATGATATAAAAAAGAAAAAAATGTTTTCAAGGACAACATAGAATGTGGATAAAGACAAAGTAGAGGACGCTCTTAGAGACAGAGTACAGGACACCCTTAGAGATGGAGCAGTGGACAATTCTAGCGAGAGTAGAGGACGATCTTTGAGACAGAGTAGAGGACGCCCTTAGACACAAAGTAGAGGACGATCTTAGAGACAGAGTAGAGGACTATCTTAGACACAGAGTAGAGGACGATCTTAGAGACAGAGTAGAGGACACTCTTAGAGACGTAGCAGAGGACAATTCTGGTGAGAGTAGAGGACCATCTTAGAGAGAGTAGAGGACGCTCATAGAGACAGAGTAGAGGACACCCTTAGAGATGGAGCAGTGGACAATTCTAGCGAGAGTAGAGGACGATCTTAGCGAAAGAGTAGAGGACGATCTTAGACATAGAGTAGAGGACGATCTTAGAGGCAGATTAGAGGACGCTCTTAGACACAGAGTAGAGGACAATCTTAGAGACAGAGTAGAGGACACCCTTAGAGATGGAGCAGTGGACAATTCTAGCGAGAGTAGAGGACGATCTTAGACAGAGAGTAGTGGACGATCTTAGAGGCAGATTAGAGGACACTCTTAGACACAGAGTAGAGGATGCTCTTAGACACAGAGTAGAGGACAATCTTAGAGGCAGTTTAGAGGACACTCTTAGACACAGAGTAGAGGACGATCTAAGAGACAGAGTAGAGGACACTCTTAGACACAGAGTAGAGGACGCTCTTAGACACAGAGTAGAGGACAATCTTAGAGGCAGTTTAGAGGACACTCTTAGACACAGAGTAGAGGACAATCTAAGAGACAGAGTAGAGGACGCTCTTAGACACAGAGTAGAGGACGATCTTAGAGACAGAGTAGAGGACAATCTTAGAGATGGAGCAGTGGACAATTCTAGCGAGAGTAGAGGACGATCTTAGACACAGAGTAGAGGACACTCTTAGAGACAGAGTAGAGGACACTCTTAGAGACAGAGTAGTGGCATCTTAGAGACGCATAGAGGACACTATTAGAGACAGGAATAGAAGACACTCTTAGAGACAGAGTACAAGACATTAGATATGGGTCAGAGGACGCTCTTACAGATGGAGTAGAGGACACTCTTTGAGACGGATCAATAAATTTTTCTATTAGGCTCTTTATGAAATCAAATGGCTTGTACCTGTGTGTGTGTGTGTGTGTGTGTGTGTGTGTGTGTGTGTGTGTGTGTGTGTGTGTGTGTGTGTGTGTGTGTGTGATGAAGACAACAAGAATTCTGTTACTTTTTTCATTTTTCAAACCTGCTGTAACATGATTTTTTCAATGTGTGACCTGCTGCTCGTGGAGGAGCATCAGTGTCGGGTTGATTTGATTTCATCTTACTGCTTTTGTGTGTGTGTGTGTGTGTGTGTGTGTGTGTGTGTGTGTGTGTGTGTGTGTGTGTGTGCATATAAATGAATTCTGTTTAACTGCCCTTGCCTTATAGCATTACAAACATTATATGTTTATCTAGCTGTGTTTCTCTATGTTTTTACAATAATTAAAAAAATATAATGAGATGCTAATTATTATTTATTGTTATTCTCTAGACAGCCTGGTGGTTTAGTGGTTAGCGATGTCTCTTGCACCTCCAGGGTGCAGGTTTGATTCTTGCCTCAGGTCTGTGTGCACAGAGTTTGCATGTTCTGGGTTTCCTCCTGGTACACCGGTTTCCTCCCACAGTCCAAAGACATGCAGATTAGGCTAATTGGTGTTCCCAATTTGCCCCATAGAGTGTGTGTATATGTGTATGTGTGTGTGCCCTGCGATGGATTGGCACCCTGTCCAGGCAGTACCCTGTCTCGTCCCCTAAGTCTCCTGGGATTGGCTCCAGACCCACCACGACCCTGAATACAGGATAAAGTGGTATAGATGATGATAGTAGATCCAAAATCTGATCCACTAATATTTTCATTGGTGTTACTCTGGTAATGATGTCCTGGGTTTTACATGATGTAACGTAAAGTGATTAAATCGTGTTTAATGTTGTAAGACTTTCTATTAAACTCATCAATTTATGTTTATGAAAAGATCCAAAGTCCAAAGTTTAGCAGTTTCTCGCTAACATCCTCTGAGTGTGTCCAGTAGGTGGCGGTATTGTACTAACAGGACAAAAACTCAAAAAGAAGAAGATGAAGAAGCGATATTCTCATAAATCATAAGTATTTGCAGAAGATGAAAGCTATTGTATACGATTAAATATTCTGAATCAAGAACTATCAATTTAGTTTATCAAACAGAAGATCGAATCAAATTTTATGACTGATCAAATCTCACAGCTCTATAAATCAATATAAACAAATATCCTGGGTCAGTGAAAGAGTCGTTAATGTTGCGGTATTTTATCGTCAGTGTTGTACTGAGTCCGGTGTTTCTGTCGCGTCTTTAATAAACGCGTGTAATGAAACAATAGAGTTGTACTGAAACACCCGTCAGCTTCCGAGACGAAACGTTTCACTTTACCGCCTTTTATCTTTAATTTTCCATCTTTACATCTATAAATATTACAAGTGAGGAAAGTCTTGCAGCGCGACACGAGTCTAATGGTCCTGAGCTTTACAGGATTCAGGACATTACTCTTCTCAGAACATTAAATGCAAAGTAATAATCCTATCAAATAAAACATGGGAATTTATTAACCTGAGCAAACGAAATCAAATATTTATGACGTTTATGAAATTCTGTTTAGCTGCTGAAGGTTGGACACGTCTTTGCTAGAAATTCAATAATACTTGAGCAAAAGTCCTAAAATGTCTGATACAGTATTTAAGTATCAAAAGAGGTTTTCTTATAATAATATATATATATAATAATTTATTAGAAGTAAACGTAAAAAAAACAGCTGGAGTTTTGATTCTGAAATTTCTTGTGTTTTTATTATATTAAAGTATAATATAGCAGACTTTTGAGACATTTTGAATTAATTCCAGTGGAAAAAAAAAATCAGTGTTGTAGTTAAAAAACTGATCGTAGGCTAATCAGCAACATTAGCTTGCACACGTTAGCAAGATATCTGAAAAGTATGCAGTATATCAATGATGAAATGCGACGTGTATGATAACTAACTAAGGTTATATAACATTGAGACTGTTGTCAATCAATATTAATGTACCTGACCTTGATGTGATTTTTTAAGGTTGGACATATTTCAATCCAACACATGAAAATAATAACGTGCCAATAAGGCCAGGGGTGTGTAATGTTATCTTCATCACCACCACACAGTCGAGAGAGCGACTGCTCGATGCAGACCTCAAGGGGGCGCTAAAGCGGTTTCAGCCACGCCTCTAAAGGTACCTTGGAAACCCCCCTTGGACATTCCCTGGAGATTCCACACTGGTGATTGGAAAAAACAAAAGCATTACATCACCAACTTGAATCGTGAAGTAGCGAGTAACGAAGATGCTTAGTGGAAATGTATCGGAGTAAAAGTACACCTTTAATTTAGGAAATGTAGTGGAGTTACAGTTAAAGTTGCCAGAAATATAAATAACAAAGTAGCATGCAGATATGTGAAAGTTTTACATTACAGTAACTAATGCAGTAACATTACAACACTGGTTGGACAGCTCGGGTCACATGATCACATGTCCTTCAAAAGGTTATATTAATCTGCAATAGTTTCTATAGTAACAGGTTGTTTGTGTAAACATAAACATGCTCCACGAAAACAAATGAAAGAAAAAACATGTAAAACTAAATAAATAATAATCATAATAATAATAATAATAATAATAATAATAATAATGTATATGAAGTTCTGCGTAAAGAAGTGCTTAGTTAACGTTTTTGGAGGGAGTCTACAGGACGAGGAACCAGACAGGCTGCTGAGGAAAGATTGGTAGAACTTCAGAGATGTTGCAGAACATTAAACGTAGATATTAATAATAAATTTTATGTATAATTGTTGAGAAATCGTCACAATGTCAGAGGAAGTAAACATGCTTGTAGGACAGGCTTGTAAAAAAATTTGCGCCAAATCCCCCATCCCCCGACTCTTTTTCTAATAATTCATACATTGTACAAAAATTGTGAGACTTGAGACTCGATAGATCTAATGTTCGTTTTGATTGATGTTTTGTCACTTTGGTTATGAATATCTGAGGCCACGCCCAGAGTTGACCCTGTGGTTGTTTTGGGGAGAAGCTTATAATTACAGGGGATTGCAAAATGAGGGGGGGGGGGGGGGGGGGGTTCTATATATATCTGTTCATTTAGTTGTTATAGATAGATTGAGCAAGACTTCATCGACTTTACAGAACATCGTTTCTTTGTTTGTTTTTTGGATTGTGCAGGAATTACTGCAAACGAGGAGCTGTTCTTACTGTATATTCTTAACTTAATTTTCTCAGTTTATCAGTAATGTTTGTTATTTCTTCTGAGCGTAACAACTCCTCCTGCATCAGGACTGAAAATATTAAAACTGAAACCACGTGACACTTGGATCGGCCCCGTTACGCCGCTTTCAGACTGACCAGAGATCGCAACAAAAATCTCACAAACAATAAGTTAAATATTAAATACTAAAGTAAATAACACCTTACCGCTGATGTGTAACTTGTTTAACTCGTCTTCAGATCGGATTCAAACCTTCCACTCGTCGCACTTACAGGACCGTATTTACCGTAGCCGCGTTAGCGTTAGCGTAGCCTCCTAACTAAACATTATAAACTAAATATGAAGGAGTGCACGGTGCTGAAATCAGGAGTCACTTCTTTGAATTTTTCACTGGAGCCCTCTAAAGGAAACGTGTCTGAATCCAATCAAGCGCGAAACTCTATGGGAGTTTGTTCTGCGGCGCCGGAGCTCAAAACGGCTGATTTAAGGACTTTGTGAATTAGAGTCTGGGATTGAAGTTGATTTTCCATTTTCCATTTCATTATTACGCCGGCTCTCAGACAGGCGCGCGCGCGTGTGTGTGTGTGTGTGTGTGTGTGTGTGTGTGTGTGTGTGTGTGTACAGTGGAGGTGTGTGCTCAGTGTGTGAGATGATGAAAAAGTGGTGTGAATTTCATTTAAATGAGAGCTCATCATCATCACCATCATCATCATCATCATCATTAAGAGGAATGTCGTGTCTTGATGAGGAGGAGTGTTTAGATCCTGTGGTTTCAGTCAGACAGAGAACTGAGGAAACCAGCAGGAGAACACACCCTGTGTAATCTCTCTGATCTGCTAAAACACACACACACACACACACACACACACACACACACACACACACACACACACACAGTACCTCTGTGAGTCTGGTGCAACATGACGGATTTGGATTTGGAGTCCACAGCACAACTGTCCATGATGTACAGGTGGGCGGGGCTTACACTTTCTGCCCTGTCAATCATACTGACACTTATCAATAGTGTATGTAGAAGCTAGCGGTTAAATAGAGCTGTCTGTCTGTCGGTGTGTGTGTGTGTGTGTGTGTGTGTGTAAACTAAAATTATCGAGCCTTAACCTCAGCTCCACGTGGTTCGAGCGAGTCAGCATGTTGGTGATTTTGCTCAACTGTGTCACACTCGGGATGTTCCAGCCGTGCCAGGACCTGGAGTGTCACTCAGAGCGCTGCAGCATCCTGCAGGTACACACACACACACACACACACATACACCCTACATACGCACACACACACAGATAAACACCCACACCTACACACACACACACACACACACACACCTACATATATATATACACACACACACACACACACACACACACACACACACACACACACACACACACAACACTTTACTCGCAAAGTTGTAATATTTTTTGTTGAATTTTTGAACATAATATCAACACAGTGGAAACACAAAACCACAGAGTCAACACAGGAGTCCCCCAGAACCATAAAAGTGCTTCAAAATGTCCACTGCTGTGAGGTGTGTGTGTGTGTGTGTGTGTGTGTGTGTGTGTGTGTGTGTGTGTGTGTGTGTGTGTGTGTGTGTGTGTGTGTGTGTGAGACAGGGAGAGCTTCAGATTTATTCCACAGAGAAGCAGACCTTTTTTCAGTCAAAACAGCCATCCTGCTCTGAGACTGAGAGCCAGCAGAAAATATTTACGCTTTTTAAAAAATAAAGATTTATATATAATATGTATAAGACTTAAATTCTTTCTTTCAAGCGAATAGCAGGATCACAGCACTGTTAGCAGTTCTAATGAGTTTGTGTGTGTGGCTTAAAAATGAGTAGTCATGTTTATAAAGGGTGCCAATACTTCTGAACGCCGCTTTGTTTGGTTGGTTGGTTGTGTTGACAGGCGTTCGATGACTTCATCTTTGCGTTCTTCGCGGTGGAGATGGTGCTGAAGATGGTGGCTCTGGGCGTGTTCGGCCCGAGGTGTTACCTTGGAGACACGTGGAACCGTCTGGATCTCTTTATCGTCATGGCAGGGTGAGAGGAACCACCGGTGTGTGTGTGTGTGTGTGTGTGTGTGTGTGTGTGTGTGTGTGTGTGTATTTAATGTCAGTTCAAGTTTTAATGTCAGCTTCAGTCCTAATGTCAAGTCAATGTGTCACAGATATGCCCCTGCATGACAAGTACTACCTCTCTCTCTCTCTCTCTCTCTCTCTCTTATTTTCTTTGTCTATCTTTCATTCTACATCCCCGTCTTTCAGTTCAGTTCAATCTTTCTCAGTCTCTCTCTCTCTCTCACTCTTCCTTGTATTTTCTCTGTCTCTTCTTTGCCGGCTCTTTCCCTTTGACTTTGTCGTTCCCTCCGTCTCACTGCTTCATTTATCCTCATTGTATCATGTTCCGATTGTATAAAGATGTGCTGAATTCAGATCATGACTCCGGGCGCTTGAGGAAACGTACCGTATGAAATACTCTTAATAACGAGTCGGTCCTGATGAGAACGCCGCACCGCCGCAGCGTCCCCCGGGTCAAGAGCACAGCTTTTAAACTCATCTTCTCAGAACTTCATGACTGTATGTAATGGTAATGTGTGTGTGTGTGTGTGTGTGTGTGTGTGTGTGTGTGTGTGTGTGTGTGTGTGTGTGCTTTTATTTTATTGTACAGGATGTTGGAGTACTCTCTAGATGGACACAACGTTAGTTTCTCTGCAATCAGAACTGTCCGAGTTCTCAGACCTCTCCGAGCCATCAACAGAGTTCCCAGTGAGTCTCTCTCTCTCTCTCTCTCTCGACATAATGATAGTACAAGCAATATAAGGTTTACAAATAAAATTCCACAAAGTTAAATCTAAACATCCAGAGTGACAGTTGTGTTGATTTCAGTAAAGTGAGTGGAGTAAAGCATAGTACGCTGGATAAATGAGTAAAGGTAATGCTCCACTCTCAAGGATAATACTCCACCCTCTGGGTTAAATCTCAGCCTTCACCAGTACTTCATCTTCTGGGTGAATTCTCTTTCCTTGGGGTTAACACTATGCCCTGGGGTAATTTTCCACCAGGAGGGTAATACTCTACCCACGGGAGCAATACTCAAATAGCCATTTGCTCAGAAAAAAATATTTAACTGGTGTACCTGCAGTGGACATTAAATAATAAATTACTAACAGATACACCAGTCCGACCCCTCTGGTGTGACTTCACAAGACCTCTGAGGTTGTGTTGTGGTGTCGGGCAGAGGATCCTTTGGGTGCTGTAGGTTGTGGGGTGGGGCCTCCATGGATCAGACTTGTTTGTCTAGTGCATCACATAGAGCTTCATCTGGGGAGTTGGGAGGCTGGGTTGTGGCCTTGGATTCTGTGGGTTGTGGTGCACTGGGTGTTCTGGTGCCTTTCTATCATTGGGTTGTTTACTTTTTTCAGTAATTTGTGCTGCATTAGCGTTTCTGGGGGATTGGACTAGATGGGCTGGCCTTTGGTCCCCGTGGGCAGGGTGAGCCTCGGGTGACCATGATCCTGTTGCCAATTTTCTGGAGTATAACTGATCAGTGGCTATGTGTTAATAGCTTGTGGTGTTAATGGTGTGGCTGATCAGTGTATAACAAAACAATATTAAAGGTAACAGATTTGTATTGATTAAAGTCAACTATCCTACTTTCAAATATACTAAACACTCCACTCCACAATACTAAACACTACACTAAACAATACTAAACAACACTACACACAACAATGCTAAACACTAACTCAGCAAATTCTAAACACTATACTCAGCAATACTAAACAACACAAACTCAACAATAATGAACAACTCAACAATAATGAAAAATACTAAACAGTACACAATACTAAGCAACACTACAGAGCACAGGGTCAGCCATGATACAGCACCCCTGGAGCAGATAGAGTTAGGGGCCTCGCTCAAGAGCCCAACAGCAGCAAACTAGCTGAGCTGGGGCTCAAACCGCTGACTTTCCGATCAGTAACTCATAGCCTTAACACACTGAGTCACCACTACACTATGTTTGGGAACGCCAAAATGTCTTTGGACTGTGGGAGGAAACTGGAGGAAACCCACGAAGCACAGGGAGAACATGCCATCTCCATGGACACAGAGATGGGACTTGTGTAAGTGTGAGATGTAAGTTGCTATGTTCAATGTACAATGCTAACCACTAAGCCACTATGTCACCAATACTAAACAACACTACACTTAATAATACTAAACACCACTACACTCCACAACACTACACTTAATAATACTAAACACCACTACACTCCACAATACTAAACAACACTACACTTAATACTAAACACTCCACTCCACAATACTAAACAACACTACACTTAATAATACTAAACACTACACTATACAATACTAAACACCACTCCACAATACTAAACAACACTATACTTAATAATACTAAACACTCTACTCCACAATACTAAACAACACTATACTTAATAATACTAAACATTCCACTCCACAATACTAACCAACACTATACTTAATAATACTAAACACTCACTATACAATACTAAACACCACTCCATTCCACAATACTAACCAACACTATACTTAATAATACTAAATACCACTACACTTAATAATACTAAACACTACACTATACAATACTAAACACCACTCCACAATACTAAATAACACTATACTTAATAATACTAAACACTCCACAATACTAAACACCACTCCACTCCACAATACTAAACAACACTATACTTAATAATACTAAAAACTCTACTCCACAATACTAAACAACACTATACTTAATAATACTAAACATTCCACTCCACAATACTAACCAACACTATACTTAATAATACTAAACACTACACTATACAATACTAAACACCACTCCATTCCACAATACTAACCAACACTATACTTAATAATACTAAATACTACTACACTTAATAATACTAAACACTACACTATACAATACTAAACACCACTCCACAATACTAAACAACACTATACTTAATAATACTAAACACTCCACAATACGAAACACCACTCCACTCCACAATACTAAACAACACTATACTTAATAATACTAAACACTCTACTTCACAATACTAAACAACACTATACTTAATAATACTAAACATTCCACTCCACGATACTAAACATCACTCCACTCCACAATACTAAACAACACTCCACTCCACAATACTAAACACCACTATACTTAATAATACTAAACACTCCACTCCACAATACTAAACAACACTATACTTAATAATACTAAACACTCCACTCCACAATACTAAACAACACTCCACTCCACAATACTAAACACCACTACACTTAATAATACTAAATACTACTATACTTAATAATACCAAACACCACACTCCACAATACTAAACACTCCACTCCACAATACTAAACAACACTGCACTTAATAATACTAAACAACACTGCACTTAATAATACTAAACAACACTGCACTTAATAATACTAAACACTATACTTAATAATACTAAACACTCCACTCCACAATACTAAACAACACTACACTTAATAATACTAAACAACACTACACTTAATAATACTAAACACCACTACACTTAATAATACTAAACACTTCACTCCACAATACTAAGCAACACTCCACTCCACAATACTAAACAACACTACACTACACAATACTAAACCCCACTATACTTAATAATACCAAACACCACACTCCACAATACCAAACACTCCACTCCACAATACTAAACAACACTACACTTAATAATACTAAACACCACTATACTTAATAATACTGAACAACACTACACTTAATAATACTAAACACTACACTTAATGATACTAAACGCTACTATACTTAATAATACTAAACAACAGTACACTCCACAATACTAAACAACACTACACTTAATAATACTAAATACTACTATACTTAATAATACCAAACACCACACTCCACAATACTAAACACTCCACTCCACAATACTAAACAACACTACACTTAATAATACTAAACAACACTGCACTTAATAATACTAAACACTATACTTAATAATACTAAACACTCCACTCCACAATACTAAACAACACTACACTTAATAATACTAAACAACACTACACTTAATAATACTAAACACCACTACACTTAATAATACTAAACACTTCATTCCACAATACTAAGCAACACTCCACTCCACAATACTAAACAACACTAAACTTAATAATACTAAACCCACTATACTTAATAATACCAAACACCACACTCCACAATACCAAACACTCCACTCCACAATACTAAACAACACTACACTTAATAATACTAAACAAAACTACACTTAATAACTAAACGGCAATACACTTAATAATACTAAACACTACACTTAATAATACTAAACACCATTACACTTAATAATACTAAACACTTCACTCCACAATACTAAGCAACACTCCACTCCACAATACTAAACAACACTAAACTTAATAATCCTAAACCCACTATACTTAATAATACCAAACACCACACTCCACAATACCAAACACTCCACTCCACAATACTAAACAACACTACACTTAATAATACTAAACAAAACTACACTTAATAACTAAACGGCAATACACTTAATAATACTAAACAATACACTTAATAATACTAAACACCATTACACTTAATAATACTAAACAACACTCCACTCCACAATACTAAACAACACTACACTCCACAATACTAAACACCACTACACTTAATAATACTAAACAACACTCCACTCCAAAGTACTAAACTACTCTCCACTCCACAATACCAAACACCACTACACTTAATAATACTACACTTAATAATACTAAACAACACTACACTTAATAATGCTAAACACTGCACTTAATAATACTAAACCCCACTACACTTAATAATACTAAACACCACTACACTTCATAATACTAAACACTAAACTCCACAATACTAAACAACACTCCACTCCGCAATACCAAACAACACTACACTTAATACTACATTTAATAATACTAAAGACCACTACACTTAATAATACGAAACACCACTACACTTAATAATACTAAACACCACTACACTTCATAATACTAAACACTACACTTAATAATACTAAACACTATACTCCACAATACTAAACACTCCACTCCACAATACCAAACAACACTACATTTAATACTGCACTTACTAATACTAAACAACACTACACTTAATAATACTAAACACTGCACTTAATAATACTAAACCCCACTACACTTAATAATACTAAACACTAAACTCCACAATACTAAACAACATTAGACTTAATAATACTAAACACTAAACTCCACAATACTAAACAACACTACACTTAATAATACTAAACAAAACTACACTTAATAACTAAACGGCAATACACTTAATAATACTAAACAATACACTTAATAATACTAAACACCATTACACTTAATAATACTAAACAACACTCCACTCCACAATACTAAACAACACTCCACTCCACAATACTAAACACCACTACACTTAATAATACTTAACAACATTACACTTAATAATACTAAACAACACTCCACTCCACAATACTAAACAACACTACACTCCACAATACTAAACACCACTACACTTAATAATACTAAACACCGTTACACTTAATAATACTAAACAACACTCCACTCCACAATACTAAACAACACTACACTCCACAATACTAAACACCACTACACTTAATAATACTAAACAACACTCCACTCCAAAGTACTAAACTACTCTCCACTCCACAATACCAAACACCACTACACTTAATAATACTACACTTAATAATACTAAACAACACTACACTTAATAATGCTAAACACTGCACTTAATAATACTAAACACCACTACACTTCATAATACTAAACACTAAACTCCACAATACTAAACAACACTCCACTCCACAATACCAAACAACACTACACCTAATACTACACTTAATAGTACTAAACAACACTCCACTTAATAATACTAAACACTACACTTAATAATACTAAACACCACTACACTTCATAATACTAAACACTACACTTAATAATACTAAACACTATACTCCACAATACTAAACAACACTCCACTCCACAATACCAAACAACACTACACTTAATACTGCACTTAATAATACTAAACACTACACTTAATAATACTAAACACCACTACACTTAATAATACTAAACACTATACTCCACAATACTAAACAACACTACACTTAATACTAAACACTATACTCCACAATACTAAAGTAAACATCACACTCAGTAACACAGCTCTAAACAATGTTACAGTAAACAATTTTCTGCCATGAGTCATGAGTGTTTGTTAAGCATGAGGTCAGTGCTGAAGTTATTTTACTCAACAAGAATACTGTCAAAGGTCAACATTACAACATTGTACAGTAATAATGACATATGTAATGGCACCCTGAACCACAGTCTAATGATCAGAGCCAGTCAGAGTGTAAAAAAAGCTTCATCACTTCCTCCTCACCACAGTCATCCTCATGAAGCATCACACGGTGCGGACATGTTACACCACTGGAAAGGAGAGCTGTCTGAGACTCCATGCACTCCCTCCCCCTCTCCCTCTCTCTCTCTCTCTCTCTCTCACACACACACACACACACACACACACACACACACACACACACACATACATACTGTAAAACCTCCAGGAGCTACAGTAGACGCACCCCAGTTCTACTGGGCATTAGCAGTATTTCCCCTGAGGGCCGGTTGTGTGTGTTCGCTGGTGCTGAGTGAGTTACACTGGTTCTTAATGTTGTTCAGGTCATCTTCAGTGCTGTAATTGTCGGACCAAATAACACACACGCACACACACACACACACACACACAGAGTTTCTCTCTCTCACCTTTCTGTGATTTTGTTATGATGCATTGAAGCTGAGTGTTACATTTTCACTCTTCCATGCACATTGATTTAAAACGATTTGGATTTCACTGAGTCGCAAATAGATATGCTCACCATATTTATAGGTCTCACTTATTTTCTCTCTCTCGGTCTAACACACACACAGACACACACACACACACACACACACACACATACACACACACACCACAGTTATTGCTTGCTGCCTAGAATTATTGTTTTTATATCTTGATGCCTCCAGCAGAAAAGCATAACACACACACACACACGCACACACACACACACACACACACACAGAGGTCTAATCAGATGTATAATATTTACTATTGTTTTTGCTGCAGTAATGGCTTTAATTCAGCGGAAGCAAAGCTGTAAGTCACTGTTAATTAAAAAACAAATCAGCACAAAACACAGAAATACGCACACTTGGGTAGATTATGCTGGCTCTGTCTTATACACAGCAAATATTTCTGAGTGTGTGTGCGTGCGTGCGTGTGTGTGTGTGTGCGTGTGTAAAGGCAGTAAGAGATTTTGAGGAATGAGCCCCTTTGGCTCTTGAGTCACCAATTCGATTACTCTCAAACCACTGAACATGGAATTAGCCAAGCATTACAAGTGTGGATTTATGCAGTGTTTGATTGTGTGTGTGTGTGTGTGTGTGTGTGTGTGTGTGTGTGTGTGTGTGTGTGTGTGTTTTAAGGATTTGTTGGTATACAGTACATGATGTTAATTCGTAATGAAGTGCATGGCTTCGAGTCAGAATTTCCATTTGCACTGAAACAGATCTCAGCTCCTGGACTCTGATTAGATCCTGACTCATCCTGTTTCATCCCGTATCAGTGACTCTCACATACTGTATCTGCTACGAGAGTAAGTTCACCTCACATGTGTTTGCCAATAACGTCTGAAACACGTGGAAATGTCTTGGAGCGAGGTCAGGCCTGTACGGGGGCTGTGGCAATAACTCCCAGCCGAGTGAATGAGTGCGTGTGTGTGTGTGTGTGTGTGTGTGTGTGTGTGTGTGCAGTTCACACACACAGATGCGTCTTATCCGTAGATTTTTAAGGATCAGGTGTCCCACTCTCTGAACGTTTACAGGAACGACATACGGCTTCTTTAAAAAGTCTGCAGCGTTCAGATGTTCTACGATGCTGAAAGGTCAATTGCCTGTTTTTACACCTTCATTCACCTGAACCAGAGGTCCCACTTTGACTTGAACACCCCTCATAAAACATTACTTATTCACACACTTACTATAATACGACTACAAACCAGGAAATACGTTTATTCTCACGGCACGTTCTTCAACTTACTGAATACAAGGTAAAACTATTTTCAAAACTTTTAAATTCACCTTTACTTGATATAATATATAAATATAATATAACTTTAGTCACTACTTTCTTACTATCAAGCTAACTACAATTTAGCATACCAAAAAATAAATAAATAAAACATATACTGTATTGACAACTTATTTCCCTACTAACCAAATCCAATAAGAGGAATATAACTCTTAGCACCCTACACTATGTACAGCCTACTGAACATTATCGTATTTACTACAGTAACACACTAGCTCAAACTTGCTAAATACAGTATAACATTTTACCACTGATGTACAAACTACTGCATACTTTACCGTAATACTAAAGTAAAAATTCTATAGTTAACAGTGTACTACATTCAGCAATAATAAAGTTAACAATTCTATGTTAAATAACATGAAAAGTTCATTCTTCTTTCAAAACTAATAAAATTCAACACAAAGGCTAGCAGTATTACATTCGACAATACTAAAGTTCACATAATTAAAGTGAACCGTTCTACAATAGACAATAACAGAATTAACACTACTACTGTACAGTTGGTAATACTAAAGTTAACAATGTTACAACTAACACTACTTTAATTAACAATACAGCATTTTGCAATACTAAAGTTAACAGTTCTAGAGTCACTAATAAAATGAACAGTACCTCAGTTAACAATACTATTTTAGAATGATACTATTTCAGTATTAATATTGTATAATACTAAACAATATTAAAGTTCTGAGTATTACAGTAAACAATACTAAAGTAAAAAAAAATTCAACAGTAAATGATACTATAGTTATCAACACTAAAATGAACAACACTACAGTTTACAATACTAAGGGTAACAGTAGTACGATTCAAGTTTTTATAGTGAACAATACCGAAGTTAACAATACTACAGTCAGCAATAATGAAATTAACTATACTGTACCATAGTAACACTGTTGAAATTCACAGTACTGCAGTGGTGACCAAGCGTATTGAGAGAAAAAGTCAAATTCAATGTTGCAATAACATTCAATATTGAAAACCAAGAAAATAACAATAATCTAACAATAATCTAACAATTGTTCCACAACGATCAATATATAAAAATATGAAACCCTTCATTCTTCAAAACGATCTCGATCCGAGTGAGTATGGAGTCAGAAAGACATCCGCAGTACTCTGGTGTCCCCTTGATCGCTTCCTGAAGACCATGGATAGAAATTAGACCTGCGAGTTCTCTAGTTTTAGTCTTTTGTGTGTGTGTGTGTGTGTGTGTGTGCAGAGGTGAAGCAAAAATCCTGCCACATGTTTGTAGTGTTCATTAACTAAACCAGCTGATACTAATTAGGCAGATAGGACAGAGCTAATTAATGACATCACCTGCTTTATGCACAGGGAGAGCTAGAGTATAACACACACTCAACAAGAGTAGTGGCGCTGGTGCTCGAGTCAACAACGCAAACCGCCTCCGAGTGGCGCAGTGGTTAAAGCGCTCGCCCTATCATCCGGAGATCGCTAGTTCGAATCCCGGGTGGTGCTGTAACCTCTCGCAGCCGAAGGTCTAGAGAGAGCTGATTGGCCGAGCTCTCTCAGAGGGGAGGGATGAGAGGTACTTAGTGCTCCCACATTAATCACGGCTCTACAGCCAGTCAGGGGCGTCTGTGAGCTCGCGCAACGGAGGGAGCGGATAGCGCTGTCCTCCGAGTGTGTTACGCCGCCCCCAACGGTGCGCGAGCGAGCAGTTCGAAAAGATGCGGTCGGCTGGCGTCACGTGGTTGGGAGGAAACACGTGATAGTCTTCGGCCCTCCCGGCTGAGTGGTAGTAGTAGCCTTAATGTGGGAGCCCCCTAGTGACGGGGAGGAATTGGACACGACTAGATTAGGGAGAAAATCGGGGAAAAATCAAAAAAAAAAAAAAGAAAAAAAAAAAAAAAACAACGCAAACCAATACCAAAGTCATGAATAAAAAAATTCAATGATATTTTGCAATCAAGTACAAGAGATGACACCAACACTACAGATGTTTATATTAGTCAGCATTACTAAGATTAACAATTAAGTCAGAAAAAAACTACAGGGACAAGACGTGAGGTGAGGAAATGACTCGGACTTTAAATGAATTCCCTCTGTATGCACTTTTTATTTTTTTTGTCTTTGCTGGAAAAAGAAAAGCTCTAATGTTTGAAACATTTATTTGCATATTATGTTGTAAACAAGCTTTGAGGACATGGGATATTTAAATGAGCTCGTGCCAAGCACAAAAGTAACACGGCTATCACGAGAAAGCTTTTTTGTAGCAGAATCACATAGGTGGTCGTGGGTCAGAGCGGCTCAGAATGCTGGAGCGGGTCACGTTTTGATCAGGATGCGTGTTAGTCACGGCCTGGATTTCATTTCTGAAATAAAACAGCGGTAGGCAAATGACGTGACTGGATTGTATCCTTTACTTACAGAACTGTTTCATCACATCATGCACTCGTCCACCTGGGGACCGGAGTAGGTAATAGAGTTCAAAGGCCTGCTGGATGTGAGGGGAAACGTTTAATTCAAAACTGGAGCTGCAGGCAGAAAAAAAAAAAAGAAAAAAGAAAAAAGGGTCCGAAAACAGGAAGTGAACAGAAAAAGTGCATGTATATGAAGAATAGCGTGTTCCTCACGAGTTTGAGTTGAGACGTATGAGGGTACAGGAATACATGTGTTCAAAAGAAACAAAGAACAAAAGAAACAAGAATCCGCATAAAGTACAAGGTACACTAGCGCTAATCAACAGAAATGCAGAGATGTAGAAATGAGCGACTCTAACAACAACCCAGATAAATACCAGCTGTAGGAATGAGAAGATAACCGAGTTGTTACGGAAACATGCTCCTGCGGAACATAAGAGACTCAGAATCACGGGTACTGATGCATCTGAACTGCGATTCAGCGGACCCAGCGTCGGGAACTGAGGGACGCGGATTTATGAGCCCAAGGACTCGGTGGATTCTAGGGATCCGGTGAGCGCCCTCTAGTGGAATACCGTAGGAAAGCGCGGTCAGAATCCCTCGGATTCGTTCAGTGAGTGATTCAGAAAGATTCAAATCCGTTAATGGATTCAGGTGCAAAACAGTCATGTGACCTGGAGTTGGCAATCGGATGGCAAATCGGGTGGCTTCCCCGCAGTGGTGGATGGGAAATGTAGAATGACTTATATGTCAATAATGTTGAATGAACGACTCAAAGATAACGTTACAACCTCAAAACAACTCAATCGTAACCTTTATTCAGTGATTTATGCGATTAACATCCGTCCTCATAACGAGCGACCGCATTCGTTAATCTAATAGGGTTTAGAATTCCAATCGAAGCCCCAGCTTCCCTCCCATGTGTGCGTCTCGCGCATCTCTTAGTGCTGTAATGTTACTGTACCTCGCTGTTTATTCAATATAGTGCTTTCACCCTGTTGGCTGCTTTCCAATATAATGTTTAGCTAAATTGGTATTGAGCCGAATTTTTTTCTTTTTTTTTTCTTTGTGGAGCTCGTCGTCATGTATGCGCATTAAGTAGCCTCAACAGCACGCCCCCTAGTGGTCCAGTGGTAAGCATGCGATGCTCTTACTGCAGTCCCACTTCGTCCATCAGTTTTATAATAACATTGTTTTTAAGTTGTTTTGTGTGGATTTGCATTTGCCCGTGCACTTAATAGTTTTGTTAATTTATGGTGTTAATTGATGTTGTATGTAGCACCGTGGTCATGGAGTGACGTTATTTTGTTTCACTGCGTACTGAATACTGTATACTGTATATGGTTGGAATGACAGTAAAAGCCGACTTGACTTGACTTGATAAACCCATGAAGTCATTCTAACTTCCAAAAGCAACCTAAAAGCAACGTTCTCCCAGCATCTGTAATGTTTTAACAAACCGCCTGACAGCCGCTCATTCCTCCTGGAATATTAACATTATCTGTAAAAGCAATTCTTGCCAATCAGTTTGAACTATACAGTATATTAAGAGCTTTCAATATCGCTGCCAAATATTTCAGCCAAAGAAAAACAATATCAGTGAGGTGCAGTAATCAGTAATCAGTCATTTATAATCCCTCATTAAACAAGAACGGTTCAAATCTTAAAAGGATGCGGCTTTAAATAAAGACTCCAACATCCTCCCCGATCTCGGGTCCCATAACGCTCGACTGAAACAGGGTGTTGATGTTGATGGAACGTGAATGAAGAATATATTTTTTAAGAAGCATCTCACTGTTGCTTCTCAATTATACACACCTTCATTTTTAATGCGTCGTTTATTAAAGAAAAGGTGTCAAAGCACATCAGCGTTCAAAAAACTTCAAATACAGAAGTTACAGAAGTGTCTGAATCGTTATCGTACACTCAGGGTCGGGGTTCGATTCCCACCTCAGGTGTGTGTGTGTATGTTCTCTCTGTACTTTCTATTCTATTTGTGCCCTGCGATGGACTGGCACCACCCCAACCTCATTTCCGGTTTTGAAAGTGTGTATGTTTGAACATAGTTACTAGTAAACAATATTTCCTTATGAAACTTTGTTTTAAAAAAAAAAAAAAAAAACATGTTTCTTACGTACTGTTCTCAGGAACACTGTTTGTTTTGTGTGTGTTTCTCCGTAGGTATGCGCATCTTGGTGACGCTGCTGCTGGACACGTTACCGATGCTGGGAAACGTTTTGCTGCTATGCTTTTTCGTGTTTTTTATTTTCGGAATTGTTGGCGTGCAGTTGTGGGCGGGGTTACTGCGCAACCGCTGCTTCCTGGACGACGACGCGAGAACGTAAGCGTGTTTTCGCTCCTCTTTCACTGCAGCGACGAACCAACTATTGCAATTTTTTTTTTTTTTTTTTTTTATCAAGAAAGAACACATCACACACTGTTTTATCCATTTAAATGTTTTCTTGGAGTTTATTAGAAAAGAAAAAAAAAAAAAAAAGCCTGCGTGTTTGAACACTGGAGCGGGTAATAAAGCCTCGATAAATACACTGTAGTGATGTAGCACAGCATAAGGGTTGAGCAGACATCGTACTGGAGCAAACGACATTGTGAAATAATGAGAGTGTAGCAGCGGATACATAAACATAACATCTGGAGAAACAGTCCTGAGTGCTGAACAAACGACATCATCACCATCGTGCAATAATAATGCCGGAGCGAGTGATTATGAGGAAGAGGCTTTACAGAGCGCCTGAGGCGTTACAGCAGAGAGGCTGCGCTACCTCGCTGGCCCGATTTCGAGATGAAGGAGATGAAGGAGAGATTGTAGGAAATGTTTTAAGAGGAAATATGAAAGGACATTTGTTTTTATTGGTGGTGGAGATGGTGGTTTGTGTAGGACACGAGGAGGATGATGAGGGTGATGAAGGCTGCTGGAATCACCTGCACAGGAAATTGAGATGCTGACCCAACCATGTTTTCATCTTAAATAAAAAACAAACAAACAAACAGGGGGAAAAATCAGTCTGTTTGTTTTCACCCTGGTTAAAAATCTAATATTTGGTCAAATTGAATCAGTGAATCAAATGTCAAATCAAACTCCCTCCGTGTGAATCACTCTAACTGACTCATCGTCTATACTGCTGTATCCTGTATTCAGGGTTGACTTAGGGCACGAGGAGGACTCAACCTGGACAGGGTGCCAATCATCCATCTCAGGGCACACACACACACACACACACACACACACACACACACACACACACACACACACACACACTACGGGAAATTTGGGAACACCAGGTACTCCAATCTGCATGTCTTTTGATGTGGGAAGAAACCGGAGTACGCAGAGGAAACCCACCACACACACACACACACACACACACACAAAGATGGGAATCGAACCCAGACCCTGGAGGTGCAAGGTGACAGTGCTAATCACTACATTTGCATAAATCAATCTGTTTGAAAATAATTCACTGAGCACGACTGGTTCACTTTCTGACTCGGTGTCTGTGTGTGTGTGTGTGTGTGTGTGTGTGTGTGTGTGTGTGTGTGTGTGTGTGTGTGTGTGTGTGTGTGTGTGAAGTAAGTGAAGTAAACAAACTGACTCATGTGTCCATGTGACTGACTGAGGTGGATGCGTTTATTTCTCTCATACCGCAGCAAGCGTTTAAAAAAAACGTAATTTTTTTTAACATTCTACTGACTTGTTTGATCTTTTTGAGGCATCAGGCAACACGAATGTCCTCAAACCTGGTAAGCAGTTCTGTAGAAAGGTCATAAACCTGATGGTTTCTTTGACATTGCGGAGTCTTGCCAAGACAGTCTCAAACCCCACAGCGGCACCGAGACACGCCCACATCACATCACATCACATCACAGACAGGTCAATGACAATTAAACCTAATATGTGCTTATAATAAAGTCCTGCGTGTGTGTGTGTGTGTGTGTGTGTGTGTGTGTTAACGGGGACGCTCAGACATCTCAGTCAGGTAGGACAAAAGTGATTAGTACTGTTATAACGTGTAAATTTGACTCCTACTGGGATTTGGGAATGAAGTCGGAAAAAATATGATTCTTATTTTTTGGTCACAGAAACAACCGAGAACAACCATGTGATCATGTGATCAGGTGTATCTGAGCTATTTCTTTGCCCGTGTGAGACATTTTTTATTTTTTTTGCTGAGTCATGTTCATATAGACGCTGTATTTAGTGCTGAATAAAAGGAGGCGTCACTCGGTGCCGCACCATCCTGAGCCCTGGGTATGTTTATGAACGCATGGCTCCGAGCTTTAAGGGTTAAACCACATTCTCGTCGCGACTCCACGTTAGCCTGGTGTGTAAATTGATCTCGCATGAAATAATCTTCCGCTGTGTTTATTTTTTCCTGACGTCGTGCTTTAATAAGAGCAGCTCGCGCCCTGCCACCTTTCGCTCCGCATTGTTCTCGCCTCTTGTCTCCTCATGCTGTGTAGCTCAGCCTCTGATTGTTCAAATGGGAGACCAGGAGATGACTTGGCAAGGCGCCAGCCAGCTTATAGACTCCTGCAGCGAGAAATCCAGCGTTTTTACTCTTTGCCATTCTTGGCAGAGATTAGCTTTACACCCCTCCATTACTGTCGTGCTTCATCTGGGAGGGCATTACGCCAGAGGGGGGTGGGGGGGGGGGGGTTTGGGGGAAGCGGGAAAGTGGACGACACAGGTCCAGGATTTATGTCACTCCATTTATATAGAGATATGAGGGACAAGATATTGATCTTGCAGGTTCCTCACGTACAACAACACCAACATGAAAAGGAGAGCTGCAAATGTATTTATTTATTTATTTATAGTTACATTTCATGGTCTGGATTGTACGAGAAACAAGTGTACAACATTCTAGCAGCTGTACGCTAACTTAGCGGTTAGCACTGGTGCCTTGCACCTCCAGGTCCTGGGTTTCCTCCGGGTTCTCCGGTTTCCTCCAACAGCCCAGAAACATGCAGGTTAGGCTAATAGGCGTAGTGTGTGTGTGTGTGTGTGTGTGTGTGTGTGTGTGTGTGTGTGTGTGTGTGTGTGTGTGTGCGCGCCCTGCGATGAATTGCTACCCCGCCTCGTACCCTAAGTCTCCTGGGTTAGGCTCCAGGCCCCTGCGACCCTGAATACACGATACAGCGGTACAGACAGTGAGTGTGTGAATGAGTGTGTGAGTGGCAGAAAACAGAGTTCCAGCTTTACTGCGTCTGTAATGAAACACTGACACTGGAGACTCCTTCCCTACATGTTAAACAAATAAAGCTTCACTACAAGTAAATAAATTTACTAACTTCTGTTTAGCTGCATCTCTTTGAATCTCTTTAGAATTAAATTGCACATTAGTGTAATTGAGTCACCAGACTTGAGTAAAACCGGTTGTATCAGTCTGTTTGTAAATGATCCACGTACCATATTACAGTCACGTAGCATGAGAAAAACAACTGATTCACTTTCTGTCTGGATATAAATGATTTCGAATACTGTTACTGATTCATTTAACACGACTGAATCAACTGCATCACTCCTTTAGAATGACTCTTTTTGGAAATTTGCCATAAAGAATTTTCATTTAATTACCTTAATTTGGCATAATTGATTCCCTTATCATGAGTAAACCAAATGAATAACTCTGATGATTTATGCAGCGTACAGTGAATTATTCCCATGGCTAGAGTTAAAAAATCTCTCTTTGATTTACACGATTTAAAAAGGATTCACTTGGGTTAATTGATTCACTTACTGTAGCATGACTGAATCAACTGAGTCACTCCCTCAGAATCATTCGGTTTGAAAACAAAGGACTTAGCATAAACGATTCACTTGGTATAAAGTCAAACAGTTTAATCTCTCTGTTTTAAAAGATTCGACATTCCTTAATTTATTCACACGGCACAAATGAACCAATTGAGTGACTTTGTTAGAATCACACCAATAATAATGTTCACTCGGCTTGAGAGAATAAGTTGAAACCCTCAGTTTGGAAATAATTAATTTGGCATAATTGCACAAATTGAATCATTCTCTTTAAATAACTCTTGAAATAATTCACTTCCCATAATTGATTCACCTAGCATGACGGTTTGGACATAATTCTCTTTGGAGAACTGATTGACTGAGCAGAACCCGGACAATCGGACTCTCCTTCAGAATTACTCTGTTTGAAAATAAATTAAATGCCATAATTGATTCACTTTGAACAAGTGAATCAGTGCGAGTGAACAAATCTCTGTTTTATTTCCCATGTTTGAAAAAGAATCATTTATGGCAAGTGAATCAAGTGCTCCAAACAAATCTTTTTCAAACAGGGTGAATAATTGTACGCGAGTTCTTCAACTGGTTTAAATTAATTTCAATTCAAAGTGAATTAATTATGCCAAGTTAATTATTTCCAAACTGAGGGATTTAATTATTCCAGGTAATTTCTTTTTAAAGCAGACTGTGTGAATCCGTCTGATTTAAAAATAATAAATAAAAAACCTGGCATAATTGATTTATATGGGAATTAAATAATTGAGTTTGAATCTCTCTTGAAATAATTGACTTAGTATAATTGGTTCACTTGGTGCGAGAGAATCATTTGACTCACTCAGTCTGGAATTAATTACCTTGGCATAATTACTGTAATTCACTTTGAATAAGTAAAGCAATTGAAGAACTCACATACACATAATTGATTCACTTTGCATGACTGAATCGGTTGAATCATTCTGGAAATAATTCACTTAGAATAATTGGTTTAATTGGCGTGAGAGAATCATTTGACTCACTCAGTCTGGAAATGGCCTAATTGATTGATTCACTTGGCATAAATGAGGAAATTGAATCACTCTCTGTATTACTGATGCAAATAATTGCAAATAATTTGCTTCCCATAATTCCTTTCCTTTTTGCATAACTGAACCAGTTGAATTGTTCTGTTTTAACATAATTCACTCACTTATGACTCATTGATTTCACAATAAATCATTTCTGTAATTGGCTCATGATTCCATAACAACCGTTTCACATGTTTTGTTAATCTGTTTAACAATCAGGGACAAAACATTATTTCAAAATTCAAAGCTTCTTGGCTCAGCAGTAGCAAGATTATTAACGTTAGCCAGAGAGAGAGTTCATGTTCGTGTTGTTAGCGCTGAAAGCACATCAGCAAACATGACACCTAAGACGCTCCCTAACCAGCCGCCAATCAACTTAATGTGTTCTTAAAGACGGCGCATGACGGCTCGGAGACGACGATCGATCCCAGCAGATATCAAGGTTACGCGCGATGTGGATAAATTGGCAGCGTCCCGCCGGACCGCGAGCCGGATTATACATCAAACACCCCGCTTCGGACCACACCGCTCTCACATCACTCACTCGCTCTGCTTTAGATGTGCATCAACTAATAAGCCCTGGTTACTCGGGGGGGTACAGGCCGCTTATCAGGAAAGCTGAACTCTAATTAATGAGAAATTCACTTTATCTGATTAGTCTTTAATGCTGAGTGAGAATTGGTTTAAAACAGTACACTTCACATTCGTATATAAAATAGCTTCAGCGAGGAGTAGGATTAATTTCTATTCAATTTATTGGTATTGTTTATTATTGATCCTTTTTTCAGTTCTTGTGAGCTCGTTTCTGATTGGTCAAAAGGTGCCGTCAAAGTCGTTAATCCTAATACTATAATAATGACGTATATACAGACTCCACTTTATCACGTCACTGCACAATTGATTAGTTTCCACCAAACACACCACCATATTTAACATGTTATGAGCAAAATGTCAGTACAGCGGAACCTCAGCATACGAGTTTAATCCGCTCCAGAGGCGAGTTCGTAAGGTGAGATGTTGTATTGTGAAACGTATTGTCCCATAGGAAATAATGTAAATGCAGATAATCCGTTCCAGCCTCCCAATTATATTACCAATATTATAATTTCCAACACTATAATCATATTTTTGCATATAAAAACAATCAAAACACTTAGAAAAGGCATGAAAATGAAATAAAATATGAAATAAATAGACATTAAACCTCACTTAACACCAAATTTATGATTCTTCTCGGCACCGGCTGCTTTAAAAACCAAACTGAAAGCGTCTCCCTTTTTTTCTTTCTACCGTCCTTCATAACATTCCTCGGACTCATGGTGCTGCTTCTTCACTAAATCTTACACAAAATGCGAAAAAACGCACAAAAATGATGTAAACATGCTTTGCTTGGCCTTCCAGTGAGAAGATTTGAACGGCTGTCAGGCGTGCGCGCGACTTAGCCGCCATTCGGTCACTCAATTTCAGTTCATGAGGCGAAGATCCTTAATGCGTCGTGTCCGCATGCCGAGGTACCGCTGTATTATAAATGCTAGTCGATATTAGCGTATGTGTAATGCTATGTTATTAACCGAGTAATAAATCCACTCCGTTAGAACTTCACGCCAGTGTACGAGGGTGACACGGATGTCACATGGAGGACTGCGAGCGCCGCTCGCCTAGCGGGCATTTCGCTAAATTGCTTATGTTAACGTTGCGCACGTTTGACAAGCGTTGTTATTAACTTGACTAAAAGGCAATCACACCTTTTGATCTTTCTGTTCCTGAGCAAAGAGGGAAGAGAGACAGAGAGACAAACAGAGAGAGAGAGAGAGAGAGAGAGAGAGAACCAGTAATTTCCAAGCAATTTAAATCTTTCCAGTGTCAGAATGCCCAGTCGTTGTTTTTAACCGGTTCCTATATAACGCATTTTTATCCAATCACTTCTAAATCGTTCCTTCAGCATCTTCCAAGATAAAAAACCCTCCTAGCTCGGATCTGTGGGCTTTAAGTGCCGCTAGTCTTAGCAGTGAAAGAGGACAGGGTGTCCTCATGCTACCTGCTGTCTTCTTCTATCCGGCTCCACATCATCACTCTGTCGCTCTTGTCTTCTCTCTTTAACGGTTTAGGCTTCAGTTAGAGAACCATAAAATAATTACGATGACACGACTAACCGTATCCCTTAAACGTTCCCAAATGTATCCGGGGATACTCTTAAACCAAAAGGAGCTTTAAACGTAGCATCCTTAAGGCTAACGCATTAAACGCAGGCTGTGAGGATTTAATACTGACGTGTTCTGCCATATAATTCTACCAAAAGTCAAAAAATGCTACTGTAGATTCACACGACACTGTCGAACACCGCTAAATGATAAAGGGGTAAAATGTTCTATAACAGTAAGTGGAGCATGGTTTAATATTTTATTATGACCTACTCTATACTATATGTATTATAGAAATGAACAGTAGCATATTCTGATAAGACAAATATCCTCATCGAATAATGGTTCTTGTATATAATAATAGTAATAATAATACTAATAATAATACTAATAAGAAGAAGAAGAAGAATGAAACCCTTCCCAAGCTTGTTGGTCTTCACATATGCAGAACTTTTAAGTAGCAAAAAATGATATGTAGCATGAATTTGCTTTAAACCTCTCTAACTGTAAGCTCAAACGTAGGTACTGAGTCGTTGCCTAGTCAGGGGTTAAAATCAGTCATGACCTTGTACATAAGCATTGTTTTTGCACGGATTACGATTTACGTATTACGATTTAGCTTCTTGTGTATTTATTTATTATTTTAATAAATTAATAAAATGCTGAATAAAAAAATAGCATGTGCTGCATCAAGTGCTATTCTGTTATCTGTAGCGTAATGGCTGAGCAATCCATTTTATTAAACTGTCAGATTGTTCTTATCTTAACAGATCGATATTTTGGTTCATGCAGATTATTTAAAAAATTTGAACTGATTCTCAATATGAGCAACTTTAAGATAAACGAGTAACGTCTGCGTTTCCGATTCTCTCTCTGTCTAGGATGTATAATCTCTCTCCGTCTTTAAGCTCTTACTACAAACCCGAAGAGTCAGACGACATCGCCTTCATCTGTTCGACCAACCGCGAGAACGGGATGCTGCGCTGCTCTGACGTCCCGGCCCGCAAAGTGGGCGGAGCTTACTGCGAGCTAAGCGTTCACAACGCCACGATCCCTGATCGCCTAGAGCCCGCCCATAAGGGGTGGTGCGTCAACTGGAACGCGTACTACAACAACTGCAGAGCGAGCGACCACAATCCGCACAACGGCGCCATCAACTTCGATAACATCGGATACGCGTGGATCGCCATCTTCCAGGTGCTTCCTTTACCGAGCCTTTACGCTACGCGAGAACGCTGACCATGACGGAAGCTAATCACTAATTATTAGATAATTATATATTAAGTCACTCTTTAATTTCATTCGATAATACGGTGAGGGTGGTGTAAAGCAAAACTATTGGCACCCCTGGTTAAGAAGAGTTACAAAATATAGCGAAAGCCTGTTCATTGAAATAAATTTACTTTAAGAGAAACCAAGAAACCTTCCAAGAAGACCATGTGTCACAATTATTGGCACCCCTAGGAATTCTTAAGAACCAGGACGTTCCCGTTTTTCAAAGTGTCTGTAACTCCTAAATACTCGTCCATGACTTTGTGTTTCACTCGGGGATAAACTAGAGGCGACACAGAGATTAACTTCCCTTAATCACGTATTAGCACGAGGCAAAACCATAGAATAAGCAAACAAGACAAAAGGCCTCTGACCTTCATAAATCTGGCTACAGCTACAGGCCTAAAATAATATCCAAATCCTCACTCAGGGAGATAATCAAGAAGGTTAAAGATGTTTAAAGACGCAGAGAACGGCGTGAATTTCCTCAAGGATCATTTTAAAGATTTAAGGCCCCAAGTCTGAAATTAGACGCCATCTTGCTATGCAGAGAAACTTTTTTGGAAGAGATATTTCTTTAATTTTCATTCTAAAAAGGAAAAAAAAAAATCACTAGACATGGCTAGAACTGTTATATAATAACGAGATGTAATTTTAGAGATATTGTTTAAAACTCGAGGTGAAATTGGTACAAGAAGAAAAGCTGTTTATTGTTTGTTGTTTTTTTATTCTGAACACCCAGGCTACAAAGATTGGCTGATCTTTTTATTTTGATTATTAGTCGTATTAACAATCATTACAATTGTTTCAAATACAGTGGAAGTACAGTAAGACCTTAACACACACCGTGGTGTCTAGTCTCAATTTAAACTTATTGTAAGTGGAACCCCCCCCCCCCCCCTCCGCCCAATAAACATGTTTCTATGTAAATATAAAATGACATAAATTAATATGTTAAATTTGTAAGATTTTACTGACGATTATTTTGTCTCGTCGTTCTTGTGCTGATTTTGAAGACGATTTGGCGTGCCTTATCTCTGTGTAAATCATTTACACGGGGCCTCCGAGTGGCGCAGTGGTTAAAGCGCTCGCCCTATCATCCGGAGATCGCTAGTTCGAATCCCGGGTGGTGCTGTAACCTCTCGCAGCCGGAGGTCTAGAGAGAGCTGATTGGCCGAGCTCTCTCAGAGGGGAGGGATGAGAGGTACTTAGTGCTCCCACATTAATCACGGCTCTACAGCCAGTCAGGGGCGTCTGTGAGCTCGCGCAACGGAGGGAGCGGATAGCGCTGTCCTCCGAGTGTGTTACGCCGCCCCCAACGGTGCGCGAGCGAGCAGTTCGAAAAGATGCGGTCGGCTGGCGTCACGTGGTTCGGAGGAAACACGTGATAGTCTTCGGCCCTCCCGGCTGAGTGGTAGTAGTAGCCTTAATGTGGGAGCCCCCTAGTGACAGGGAGGGATTGGACACGACTAAATTAGGGAGAAAATCGGGGGGGGGGGGGGAAATTCATTTTCACGTTTCTGTCTGGGGTTAACGATGCGTATCCTGAAAGAGACTGGAATTCTTTCTCGTCATTAGATAAATGTCTGAGATTTGGCCCGCACGCTTGATTGTATCAGTTTTTTGCTGAGCGTGAGTTTTCTCCTCCTTTTGGAGCCAAGAGACACTTAGTTTTATTGTAGCCGGATGATGTCGTGGCAACAGAATCGGCATCGATAAGCATCGCCCCTGTCGGAGGAAATCAAGTGTTCATCACGTTCGCTCCTAATGGTTTCGGCTAAAGCCAAGATATCCATCATGTTCCTGAGTAATCTGCGTGCGCAGGTGAAAACACACTGTGAGACCCAGAGTAATCCGATTAGCCTGGAAATGACAAGCAGGTTTGCTACAAGGGGATTAAAGACCTCGTGCTTTTGGCTCGAGCACCAAAACCTTCCTCTTCTGCATCAGCTTCGCTTTATTCTCATAAACATTCACTAAAACATTAAACTCGACCTTCTCAGTACCATCGAGCCTACTTCAACTTTGCACCTCGTTTCCTCGTTAAGTTTGAATTCCAGCCCTCTAATGACGTCATATCAGGACTTTAGAGCGGAACAATCATCAACCTGCTATAATTCCATTACAAAGATTCGTTTATCACGTTTTTCATCCCTCACTGTTACCTCCTTATTCTTTCCTTCAGGACGTGCGTACTGAGCTTTACTGTTAAAATGACACCCCGGTTCCGGATTCTGATTGGCTATTGACTTATTTCCTGCAACAGCAGCTTGTTTCCATGGTAACGACTCATTCATGTCAGACGGTTTAACAATAACAAGCTGATTTTTTAGAAATGTTGTTAACATGGTTTTGTTTTCTTGTAAGTATTAAGGTGTTAGTGTAACGTTTATGGACGGAGTCTCCAGTGCCAGTGCGTTTTAAAAACCTTTCTTTATCAGTAACACGCCAATCTGAGCTGTTTCTTTTGTCCTATCTTAGCTTCAAAATGCTAAGGAAGTATAAAATGTGTGTTTTGTACATAAATGAATGAAAAGTAACAGTAACCCGGCTTCATCATTGGTTATTTATTCCCATTATATTCCTGACTCGTCATGTTTCAGACGAACACTTGATATCAGACAGGAAGTAACTCTCACTCACGTCTCATCTTTAGGTGATCACACTAGAAGGCTGGGTGGACATCATGTACTACGTCATGGACGCACACTCCTTCTACAACTTCATCTATTTCATCTTCCTCATCATCGTAAGTAGACGTGCAGACGCTGATCTCACCGAACCTGTAAACATAATGATCTAATAATAATCTGTTTATAAAGTTTAGCAACAGTGAGACATTATTGCTAAAATATTTGAAATGTATTTCATTCATTCCTTCTCAGAATATTATCATTGTGATATTTTTTTATTTATTTAAATTGTTATGGTTTTTGTTCTCAAATCTTACAATTTTACCACTTTGTTCCAACTTCATCTTTGAAAAAATACTTAAAAATATGATAAATGTATTTTCAAAATATTACCATTTATGTGTACTTTTTTTTTATTGTTTTTCATGGAAAAGAATTTGCTCATAAAATTTTAAGAACTCATTGTTGAAATATAGATTCTTTTATTTTATTCTTTTTTATTTTAAAAAAAATTATGTTTAACCTAAAAATCTTTTGCTTTTTCCCGGTTGCTTAATTTGTTTTTATATGTTGATGAAAATTACGGTATCAAAATATTTTTTAAAAATTGCATTAAATTCAGTGTTTTAATCTGACATTTTGTCATTTTGAAAGTTTGTAATCCCAAAATCACCTTTCTTCTAGCAACCTTAAAAAAAAAAAAAAAAAATCTTTATTACTTTTGTGCAGGATTTATTAAATGTTCAAGTTTATTAACATTCTCCAAATATAAGCAATTTAATTTTAAAGAACTTTAAAAATTTTAACTTCAAAACATGAACTTAATCTTAGAAAACTAAAGACTGTCACATGCTACATTCTGATTTGACTCTTGAAGTATAAACACTTTTTCCTAGTAATGTTATTTGTGCTAAACTGCTTTGTGAAAACTTTTGTAATAATAAAGTATAAACAAGTTTCATCGAAATGGTTTGTCGTAAATCTAATTCTGTTGATTACATTTTTTTTTCCTGATCTTTGTGCTAAGGCGAGACGTTTCCCGCGTCACGTGTTGACTTTCTCGTCTTCAGGTGGGCTCCTTCTTCATGATCAATCTGTGCCTGGTGGTCATCGCCACGCAGTTTTCGGAAACCAAGCAGCGTGAGAACCAGCTGATGCGCGAGCAGCGAGCGCGCTTCCGGAGCACAGAGTCCACGCTGGCCAGCTTGGCTGAGCCTGGCTCGTGCTACGAAGAACTCCTCAACTACCTGATCCATCTTTTACGCAAGTCTTATCGCTACGTTGTTCACTTGTATAACGTGGTGTGGAACAAGAGCAAGGGCGCTAGCCTCGGGGAGTCTGCCACTGGGGGCGGGGCCAACGGACACTGGAGCAATAAGGAGAAAATTGAGCTGACCCGGCACCTCTTTCATCATCATCCCCATCCTCATCATCATCCTCATCATCATCACATGGGAAATGGCACGGACGTCATGGAAATGAAGGCGGTGCTTCTGGGCGGAGATAAATGCCTCCCCAAATACGCTTCCTCGTTCCCCCTGACCGTGCACAGCCTGAAGGGGATCGGGGTGAACTACCCCACCATCCTGCCCCTGGCGTTCTTCTCACACTCGCGGGTTCACCCCAGCTCAGGTGCCCTTAAAACCAGCACGTGCAACCCGAACACCAACAACAAAACACAGCACGGTGAGAACACACACACACACACACACACACACACACACACACACAGACAAGCGAAAAAGCATCACGAGGTAGGAAATGGTAACACTGAGTGTCTTTCATTAGATGATGTGTCCATACAGATGTTAATTCATTAAATATTATCACTTTGTTCATCACTTCCTCCTGAAATAACATGATTTCATTCTGAACAGATTATTTTGGGGGGATTTTATAACCACTATTGAGTCTTTAATTCATTTAGGATCTGAGTCATGAATTTATTTCTGGTTACATCTTCAACATACAGTATTCAGCGTGTAGATACGAGCGGCGTTCGTGTTAAAGCGGGTACCATCAAGGTCGAAAGTTTTCTCAGTACTTTTGATTTGTGTCCGGCCTCCCAGGAACTCCTTTAATGTGTAAATGTCTTGAAGCGCGGTCAGGACTGTACGGGGAACGTGGCGATAACTTCCCGTGTGAGTGGTGTTGGTGAATGAGTGTGTGGACAGTTCACACACACCCAGTGCCTGGGCGCCTGGACTTCTTTAAAACGTCCAGATGTTTTACTGCGGCTAAGAGTCTCATCAGCGTCCTGTGACTGAAGTGCTCTGGAAATATCAGTCACCTCATTTTTTTCACCTGCCTTCATTCACCACGAATTTCATCACAAGTCCCAGTTAGACTTGAACGCTCCTCATCGATAGATGCACAGATTTGTCACTTTTGAAAATAACGCAAGTAGAGACTAGCGGAATCTCTGAGCTAATTAAACCTGAAGCGTGTGTTCCTCCTGGGTTTTGAAGAGTAATGCAGATTTCATATGCTCTAATAATTCCAAATTAAATTCAAATGAAAATGAATATACACAGCTCCTTAAGCACATTGATGTCCCGCACTAATCCTTTTTTTGCTGCCCGCTAATTCTGCAAGCCTGGTTTAACCGCGTCACCTTAACTCCATCACAGCAGCACCGGACTGTCCGCTATTTCTCTCACACACTCGACTAGTGAGCACTGAGTTATCCACAGATCTGAAAATAAAGAACAAGTCTGTTTATTTCGTTCAATTTGTTGTTCGAGCAAAATCTGTGAATTTACCAAATTTTCCTGATCGCACGGATAAGTGTTTAAATCTGAGGATTGTGTATATGGACATTATTGACACGTCCTCTCTGAAAGTCAAGCCTTTATTTTGGTAGAGCTTGTTTAAAAACAAACAAACAAAAATGTATTAACTAATTAATTAATTAATTGATTGTTTTTAATTAGTTACAATTAATGAATAAATTAATTTAAAATATTTTTTCTGGATTTTGTTCTTTATTTTATATTTTATATTTATTCTTATTTTTAAAGAGCAATTTTTTTTAAAGAGCAAAAGTTTTTATAAAATAGATATAAACAAAAAAAAAGACTAAAAAACAGGAGGGAAATTATGTTTAATAAATAAAAAAAAATAAAATATAACTTTAAACTTTTTTATATATATTTTTTTTTTTAATCTTAACCTTTTCATGCATACATTATTTGTACAAAAAAACTAACATTTCTTTAAAAAATTTAACAAGCTAACAAAAGCATTTAAAAGTGTTTAATATTTCATTATTTAAATTATTAAAAATATTGAAATTATTTACATGTCCACTCTGACTTTATTTTGGGAGACCCCATTTATCCAAAAATGCGTCTTAAAAAAAACAAAAAAAAAACATGACTTTTATGTTGACAATTTTGAATAATTAAAGATTTTTTTCTGTTTTTAAAACACTTTTTTTATGTTAAAGTGAACAAGAAAAAAAATTACATTTTGAGTCTCACTTAAATAAATAAACTATGTGTATCGTCAGATTATTTTACTTTAAACTGTATGTTTTGATTCTTATTTTCTAAATATTGGAAAATCAAGAGGTGAAAAAATTGTGAAACATTTTGACCAAAACTAACTGAAAATCTGAAACAAACACTGTGTTGCTTTTGGAGAAGATCTCTGGTGTAAACCACCTGATGTTCTTGACAGAAGATATCACAGTTGTCCCCATGTCCCCATGCAGGTGTCTACCCAGGCGTGTGTTCGAGTGTGTGTACAGAAGCTGGCACCAGAGCGGCACCGTGCGAGTTTCCCACATGCCCGGTTTCTACCCGCGAGGCCGACACGCTCAGCTCCGACTCCGCCTGTGACTCGGACGCGGAGAAAGAGAGCGACGCGGAGCAGAAAAAGTCGAGCTGGGAATCGGAGAGGAGCTTCAGCGAGAAGCCGAGGAGGGAGAACTTCCTGGGGGTGTGTGTGGGGTGTGTGAGAGGCGTGCTGAGGAGGATCGTCGACAGCAAGTACTTCAACAGGGGCATCATGATCGCCATCCTGATCAACACTCTCAGCATGGGGGTGGAGTACCATGAGCAGGTGACACACACACACGCACACACACACAATTTCCCTTACATTATAGCAGCTATAAACAGTCATTCCCTTCTCTTGTAATAAGACAAAAGCAGAAATATATTCATTTATCTGTTTGTTTACATTTTATGATCATTTTTATATTATTTTACATTTTATGATATAGGATTCTCAATTCAACTTGCTTTATTAAATCCAGATAAAAGTCAAACTGATATTTCTGAGCATGTTGGCAAAATCCGTGAAATCTTTTTTTCCTCAAATCTACACAATCTGTTTTTATTCTTTTTTTGGGTGTGAGTTGACAAAAGTGCTTAATTTTACCACAAACAAGTTCAAATAAAAAGAATAATAATTTATTAAATACACCACAGGATTTTTTTTGTTTTTTTAATTTTATGTTAAATGTGTTTTATGTGGATTTTTTTTATATACTTCAGATTTTTTTTAAATAAATAATTTGTATGAATAAAAGGCAAATCTTACCAATAGCAAGTTAAAATTATCATAATATAAAAAAAATGTGTGGGTTTGTTATTAAATATATCACAGCATCTACATTCATAATTTTTTTATTTGGCTAATTAGTTTATGATTAGTTATAATTTGTTAATTATTATTAATATTATTATTATTCATCATCGCGGCCACGGTGTACCAGAAATACATGTCCAGCTGTGACGATGCCTATAACTGGTTGTGTGGTGCAGCCAGGTGGCGATGGCTCGGGTGCTTGGGCCCGCTCATTGTTGCTTGTAACTACATTTATTATTATTAAACCTTAATCCATAATTTTTAAGGTTTAAAAATTGTAAATGTCGCAATGCTTTCATGCATAAATTATTTGTATATATAAAAAAATTATTTAGATTATTATTGCTTTTTGTGAAGCATATTCAAGCTAATGTTTCCTAACGTCCTGACAATCGCTCAGACCGCGGCTGGGTATCTTTTATTACTCGTACCAGTCTGTTCTGATACTGTTCAGTCAATTCCGATACTTTTAGGTTTTATAGTAAGCTTCAAAGCCTTTCCAAGAATTCCTGTAAACTTTTAACAATAAAATGATGATTGTTTGTTTTTTCACCTTAACTGACATTGTTGACTTTCCTGTTGTAGTTAATCTAGCATTGTGCTAATCGATGACGATCTTGAGAGGAACTGGTCCTGCTGCTACAGTATAACTTCCAGAAATCAAAACATGGTAGAAAACAGAACGTCCGTGATTTACGAAACCTAAATGATTAGATATGGAGGACGTAGCGTATACGTACGCTAGTGAAACCCAGTGGGTGGCTAATACTGTGAACGCTAGCTAAATATGTTCTAGCGTTGAGGTAACTCTATTTGGTGATCAGTACACCGTTCTCTTTCCTGCTGATACTGTATTTCCTACTTTGTGTTTTTGTATTTGTACTGAAAGAGTTTGAGTTTTATACTAAATTAAACCCGGACTCTGTCTCTGTCTCTGTCTCCGTCCCCGCAACGTCTCTGTGCGCTCTTTTTATTTTCCGCTCTTCGTGAAAATGCTTTGTGATGCAAATTTTTTTCTGAATTATCGGTAATAGCCAGAAGGATTAACCCTCACTATTACCTAATCCACATTTCTTTTCAGCCACACACACTGAATTCGGTTGTAAAAACCTCGATATTAATTAACTCACCTTTTTAGCGCGTGTGTGCGCAGCACTTTATTGTATTGTCTCTCTTCTGTACAGTCCGGCTGCACTTTTTCTTTTGTTGTTGTTGAGCTCGAAAGCGGCGTGATAAAGGCCAGACCCTTAATGAGCAAGCGGAAAGAATCGGTGGCAGAGAAAAATGAGCGCGAGAGAGAGAGAGAGAGAGAGAGAGAGAGAGAGAGAGAGAAAGAGGGCTGGAGACGAGCCCGGGACCTGCTCAGCATGGCATGGTGACGTTTCAGGAGAGAGGAGAAACATCAGTGTTTATACACACCGTATGAGTTACTGCAGGTTTAAGGTACAGTATACGTTTATATATACTGTAAGTATGCAGTCGTTTATCAGGAGTGTGTGGGCTGTTAGCGTCTCCATGGACGATGTTTACAGAAGGAGTCTCCAGTGTCAGCAGTAAAGCTGACTGCTTTCTCTACAAATCCTAAAGAATCATTCTTCCCCTCTGTACCCACCTTTCTCAGTGAATTCTCGTCTCATTCGGACTCGTGTATGTTTCCTGTCACTCGGTTATTCCTCACGGCGCGCGCTCTTCCTGTCCGCATCGTTCTGGATTTTGTCAGTTACGTCACGCTTGGCTTTACGCTCGCAGCCTCTCTCCTGTGATCTCCCCGAGCTCTTGTGTGCGAGTGTGGGTTTGTCTTGTTTTTTTCTTCACTTTGTGCTACTGGGACTCTCAGCTCCTGGGCTCGACTTCAGACTTTCCCTTCGTTCCTGGATTCCCCGTATCGTTAACCAGTTTGTCAGAACTGTTTTAGCTTTGCGTAAGATTTTTGCGTAACGTACGCTTCAGTTGATTGTGTTCGGATTCTATGCGGTTTACGTTACTGATTACTTATTTGAGTTATTTAAGTGATTCTAAAGCAAATCTGTAAATGAAGACGAATAAAGCTTGCGGTTGAATGAGGACAAAAGTAATGGCACCCTTTGAATGGAGGAGGAGGAGTTGAATGGTAGATGTGTGTATGGTAGATGAGTAGCTGCAGCGGCTAAGCTGCGTTATTGGGAGAAAGGAGCATATGCGCAGCTCATGAGACAAATGTTCAGTCAGTATTTTTGAAATACTGCTAAAAGCAAATGATTGAGCATGTCTGAATTGTGTTGTTTTTTTCCATAATGTGTTAGTTTTTTCTGTTTTCAGGACCTACAGATTAGAATTACTAAAAATAGAACCATAATTTCTTCTTAAAATATTCATTCATTTAAATGTAACGCAGTCACATGTTTTTATTTTGTCTGTATTGGTTTGTCACTTTTGTAGATCATCCTGAACGTTCCCACAATCCTGCTCAGAAATGTAAACAGCCAACACACTGTTCACGTTCCACTCACACACAGCCTTCCCACGTCTCTACTATTTTTATTTCAGCGAACGTCTGCGTGCAGGTTAATTGTAGCCCGACCCTGTCTGGTCAGCGATCCCCGGTAAGATCAGGTCACGTGACCCCTGCTCCAATCTGAGCTCACTGTAGCAGGCGTCACGTTTTTGTGACCCGAGCACATAATTAACGTGAGGTTGGATCAAAAACTTTTAAACCAGAATCTCTCATATCGTTTTGTCATCTCAAGGCTAAAAGCCAGTCGATGATCTTTAAGATAACGACTCAGAAAGCACAAGTGCACCGGCAACAGGCGCGCAAAAAGTCAAACGTTTTGTGTTGTATATCACCGAGTCAGATCTAGGCTTAAGAAGATGCTAGAGACTGACCTCGAAAGGGCGCTACAGACAAGGTAAAATTGTGTATCATCAAGTCATGGTCTAAAATTATCCCTCTGTTTTTTTGCAGCTACTGAAAACCATGAGTGGATTAAATGTTTTAAAAGAATTCCTAAGTAAAAGATTTTAGACTTCCCTTTAGAATTATTGTTTATCAATTAGTTTAATTAATAATAGTATTACTGTAGTTTTTTCATTCTTGTGACTTAAGTAATTAATATAATATCTGTAAGCAACATAAAAATACAAATCATTTTACATGACCCAAAACATTCCTTTACATTTTGTACATTTGTCTATTGTGCAAGTGGAGATGTGGGCGTTGCCAAGTGTCGAGCAAGACCTACAGAGTGAGCTAGTGAAATTTAGACATGCGAGTCAAGTTCGATGTGTTTTATTAGGGCCCAAGCACTAGTCATGCAAAGATCCCTCTTGTTCTTCTAAGGATTATTCTCTCTTTTTCTTCTTCACTAACCAGGACTTTTTGGGGTCTTAACATGCCCAATAACTTATTTATTGCGCCCCCTGGAAAATCTTGCTGCACTTGTCATACACACTTGCAAGTGTGCATCTCGTTAAGCTGAACAACTTTCGCCCTGCATGTCAAGCACACTACTCAACAGAAAGTCAGTTATTTGGGGTTGTTTACAAAACGCACCCAGTGGAATTTGATATACTCCTCCTAGGGGATTTATACGATCGCCACCAAACTGGGCCAGTATGATCCCAAAAGATTGATGATGCAAAATTGCGAAGGGATTTTTGATATCACAAAGGGTTCAGCCGTGGTCAGGCCTTAAACTCATGGTGAATAAAAGGAAACAGCAAGTGGCGAATAACTTCTGTGTACATTGAGTGATGTACATCAAACCTCAGCGTTATGTTAAGAGAAGAAAACTGACCACATGGATATGACTACCGTGAGTCTCAGTCGCAGTAGAAATCTCAAATATTTTGTCCCTTATTTTAACTTGATTTGGTTCCATGTAAACAAACAATAATGTAATTCATATTAAAGCTTTCATGTCCCATATAACATGGCCTATCTTGTACATCACTGTGATTTGATTAAATATACCCAAACTGTTGCTTTTGCCCATTTGGTGTTTCCTTTTTAAACTCATGTGCCCAATGTGCCTCCTGTCTTTCACCTGGGTGGCAATAGCGCAGTGCTTGGACCCGATCATCTTTGCTTTGCAACTATATTTCCTCTTACACGACAACAATTGAATACAGTACACTATATTTCATTGGCATTGTACATGGAATTTAGCACAATGGATTAATAATAAAGATGAATCTAATCTAACCTTAACAAATAATTCAATACTTCACACTTTTTTTCATTTATAGCTTCACCTAATGTCATGGATCGTCTCTGACTGACTTACGCTATAGAGACGATAAACAATCCTTCTGTCCTAAAGATGATGGATAACTGACACTGGAGACTCCTTCAACAAATAATAAATAAACATCTCCATACTTTCAGGAAACTTCACCATATCGTCAACAACACTTGTTTTTTTTTTAAATCCCTGAGAACGAGCTGTTACTATGGAAACGTTCACGGATTAGAATGAGTGCATTATACACGGCGTAGCTGCACTGCTGTCGGAGTCCCTGTTATAGAAAATAAACCCACACACCATTCTGACCAATCAGAATTCAGAACATGGACGCACTTGGGTGCAAATCCGTTGCTGCAAATAAGTGGTACCTTCTAAATGTTTTTTTGTGTTTGTGTGTGTGTAGAATATTGGTTTAGATATGACTAAACTGAATCTAATGGATTCACTATCAGCAAAATAAAACTGCAACTGTGTAATTCATGATTGTGTGTGTGTGTGTGTGTGTGTGTGTGTGTGTGTGTGTGTGTGTGTGTGTGTGTGTCTCTGCATGCTGTAGATGTTTAGCTCCAAGCCAGCGCCTATTCACTCCAGGGAAAATGATTATTTGCATTACACTAGACGGCTGTAATAACAGGGGTCAGCGTGCGCTTTGTGAAGCAGAAGAGAAAAAAACATGAATGAGATGTCAGACTGGATGAGTGTGTGTGTGTTTGTGCATGTGTGTAACGGTGTGTGTGTGCGTGTGCGTGTGTGTGCGTGCGTGCGTGTGTGTGTGTGCCAGGTGAGTTGGATGATATGCACTAAGGTTAGCAGGTGTCATTCCCTCATATGCATATCAATGAGGTTCAGCTTTATTAAAATGTAAGGGCTACATGATGAGACACACACACACACCATGTCCCTTTTGTTCCCTACTTTCCTTATTTGGGCATAGTTTCCTGTCACCTGATCGGTTCCAGATGTTCCGAGGCACAAGACATATAAAAGAGACATGGTTCATTAAGAGGTCTGTTAATAAGGTCTCACTACGATTGGCCAGAAAGTGTTGCTATGGCAACATGCTGTAATGCTGTAATTATATACCGCATAGCTGATTATTTTCCGATAACAGCACGGCCCGTAGTGTGTTATTCCTCTCATCACACAGCTGCTTACAGCATTAGTGCTGAATTATTTTCTGTCCTGTGATTGATAAGGGTCATAATCGGAGTGTGTTTCTGTTCCTCTCATACGCACACACACACACACACACACACACACACACACACACACACACACACACAGATGGAGACAGCACGGTGTCTGTTGTATAGTCAGTTGTGTGTGTGTGTGTGAGGTCGGGGGTGTGGCTGTGAGTTTGATTTTGTTAGCAGTGTTCTGTTTCCTGACTCCGGCTCCGCGCTGTAATGATGATTACGAGAAAAGCTCCAATAAAACCAAACCTCGCTCCTGACTGATCTGTGTTACATCACACCTCCATCCATCCGTCCATCCATGCATCCATCTAACTGTCCATATGTTCATCCATCCATCCATCCTCCCGTCAAGCCATCTATCTGTCCATCCTTTTTTCATCTATCCATCAATCCATATTCTTGCGTCCATCTATCCTTCCAACCATCTGTCCATCTATTAATCTGTGTCCATCCCAATCAATCCCTCTATCCATACATCCATCTGTTAATCTCTCTCTATCCATCCATTTATTCATCCATCCATCCACATTATAATTCATATATCCGTTAATTCATCTGCCCAGCCATCTATCCATCCACCTGTCCACCTGTCTCTGTCTATCTATCTATCGTTCCATCTATGCATATACTATTTATATGTCCATCCGTCCATTCCTCCATTCAACCATGTATCCATGCACTGATTTACCCACTGACTTATCCATCCATTCATCCATCCATTCTGTCCACATGCAGTTTATACATCCAAGAATTATCCATCATCCCAAGCATGCATCTTTTATTTATACATCCATTCATTATTCATCCACTATTCAGTTACCTGTCTATCCATCTATCCATTCCTCCATTCATTTATTTATTTATACCTCCATCTATTCATCAATTCATCGATCCATCCTAAAGAAATCTCTTTACACTGTTCATTTATCTTTCCACCAAACCAGCTTTCAGTGTATCAGTATTTTTTATCTATTTAACAATCCATCTAATTGTTCACCTATCAGTCTGTCTGTCCGTCTGTCTGTCCATCTGTCCGTCTGTCCTTTTCTCTGTCTGTGTATCTGCGTGTTCACGCTTCTAGCAGAATGAATAATTCTAACGTAATAACTTTTATGAAAGTCACTAAATTGTCTCATGTTCTCTCCCCTAATCTCTTGTGTTCTCTCTCTCTCGTGTGTGTGTGTGTGTGTGTGTGTGTGTGTGTGTGTGTGTGTGTGTGTGTGTGTGTGTGTGTGTGTGTGTGTGTGTGTGTGTGTGTTCTACAGCCTGCTGAGCTGACAGATGTGCTGGAGATCAGTAATATCGTCTTCACCAGTCTGTTTGCCCTGGAGATGGTGCTGAAGCTGCTGGCCTGCGGTCCGCTCGGCTACATCAGCAACCCTTACAACATCTTCGACTTGATCATCGTCATCATCAGGCAGGCTCTTCTGCTTCCGCCCGTCCTTAATCCCTCTCGAATCCGGCCAGTTTAATCGCGCCGTACTCATTAGCGTCCTGGTTCATTGGCTCTTGCAAAAATCATCCTGTTTAAACGTTAAACTGGCTGAATGTATTGTTTCTTTTCTAATTTTAATACACAGACGTTCATGGTATATTACATCATCCTCACGAGTGACGTCATGGCAACGGGAAGCATTTTAATCCCAGAGTCTCTCGGGCTGCCAGATAATGAGACTGCTGAGACTGCAGTGAAATAATAAATCAGTGGATTAAACTTTTACTGGTGTTGATTTCTTTATCCAATCCAGCGTTACAGTAAGCGTGATCACCGCGCGGTCCGTCTCACGCTCTCACTCTCCTGTGCGCCCCCTGCAGTGTGTGGGAGCTCATCGGACAGGCGGATGGAGGCTTATCCGTCCTGCGCACATTCCGTCTTCTCAGGGTCTTAAAGCTGGTCCGCTTCCTGCCAGCCCTGCGCAGACAACTCGTGGTCCTGATGAAGACCATGGACAACGTGGCCACCTTCTGCATGCTGCTCATGCTCTTCATCTTCATCTTCAGGTGTGTGTGTGTGTGTGTGTGTGTGTGTGAAGAAGAAGCATAATAATCAAAACAGTTAAAGAGGCTCACGTGTGAAAACATCAAGTTCACTGATCTATCTACTGTATCTCTCTGTCTCTCGGTCTATATGTGCCTGTCTCTTCTCCGACTCTCCATCTGTCTCTCTGTGCGTCTGATCTTGACTCTATGAAGCCTGTTGTGTTTGTGTCCTTGACAGATTGTTAAAAAGTCTTTAGATGTTCTCTAACACACACTGTGCGCTCTCTCTCTCTCTCTCTCTCTCTCTCTGAAGCGTTAGCACTGTTTGTAGTAATGCTGAAGGAAAGCGGCTTTGTGATCACTAATCTTATTTCCTCAGATTAATGCGCTTTATTTGATCATATACGGTTTAATCGGAGTTTATAACGATCCCAGCATTCGGTCTGTGCAGTAACCTGTTTATTTACTCACAGTGTGTGTTTATTAGCGGCGTAACACAGAAGTCACAGTGTTTAAACTCAAGGTGGGCGTGGCCTAAAATTACTGCCTTCTATTCGTATCTGTATTTGAACTCAGGGTGGGCGTGGCCTTAACTGAGAAGCTTCTATATGTAACTGTACTTATGCTGAAGGTGGGTGTGGTTTAAACTGAAGTGCTTTTCATGAGTCGTAGCCTAAAGAGAAAGTCTTGTATTCTCATCTGTATTTAAAGTGGAGGTGGGCGTGGCCCTAGGAAGAAAGGCTTCAATTTCTGTCTTGATTTAATCTCAATGTGGGTGTGGCCTAAGCTTAGTGCCTTCTATACATATCTGTATTTGAACTCAGGGTGGGCGTGGCCTTAGCTGAGAAGCTTCTATATGTAACTGTACTTATGCTGAAGGTGGGTGTGGTTTAAACTGAAACACGTCTATCCATGTCTATATAGAATATGTTTAAACTCAAGGTAGGCGTGGCCTAAAGAGAAAGACTTCTATTGATGTATATGTAAACGCGGTGTGGGTGTGACCTAAATGTAGAGGCTTTTATTTCTCACCGTATTTAAATACAAGGTGGGCGTGGCCTAGGCCAAGAGGCTTCAGTCTGTATCTGTATTTAATGGTGGGTGTGGTTTAAACTGAAACACACTTCTATTCATGTCGGTATTTAAACTCAATGTGGGTGTGGCCTAAACTGAACAGATTCTGTCTATAATGTATTTGTACTCTAAATGGGCGTGGCCTAAACAGAAAGGCTTCTATTCTTTTCTGTGTTCAAACTCGGTGTGGGGGCGTGGCCTAAACTGACTGCCTTCTATTCATATCTGTATTTACACTCTATGTAAATGTAATGTATTTATACTATAAATGGGCGTGGTTTTACATATTTGTTATTTAACTGGAGGTGGACGTGGCCTTAACAGAAACTGCTGGCCTGCGGTCCGCTCGGCTACATCAGCATGTGTGTGCGTGTGTGTGTGCGTGTGTGTGTGTGTGTGTGTGTGTGTGTGTTCAAAAAGCTGCAAGCCTTTGGAGTGTCCTCTTTACAGCCTGATTAATTTCATGGATTAATCCATGCTTCCTCCCTCTGTCTCCCTCTCTCTGTCTGTCTCCCTCTCTGCAGTATACTGGGTATGCATCTGTTCGGCTGTAAGTTCACTCTGCGTCTGGAGAACGGAGACACCATCTCAGACAGGAAGAACTTCGACTCTCTGCTTTGGGCCATCGTCACAGTGTTCCAGGTCAGCGCCACGCCCCCTGGCTGTTCCCTCGGGATGGTACACGCTGTGAGACTGGAACAGAACGTAGCATTCTTTTAGTCAGGTTTAATGATCACATTAATAGCTTTGTCCATCATAATGTCCAGTCTAGGGCGCCCTCTGCAGGTTTACAAGTGTACCAGCTGTTCCAGATGTCACAGTATTACACTGTTACCCTAAACTTATCGAAAAACACTTACGGCGTCAAAACCCGCACTGGCATCGTCGTCTACCTGCAATATTGCTCACTTGATGAGGTCACTGCGGGGTGACGCTCACGTAAGCGCTGATACAGGTCTGTATTAACTTCAGGCTCCGAGGGACATCATGGAGGTCAGGGTTCCTGCGGAACTATAATTTCCCTAATCTCTCTCTGGATTGGTTGTGTGTGTGTACTGTACTGTATGTGTGTGTGTGTGTGTGTGTGTGTGTGTGTGCAAAATACACAAAGTAAGCGGATCATACAGTACTGTTCTTCTCAGCCTAAATCTGACTGCACAGGAAGCTACGAGCGAATAAATATGTTTTAAAAAAACGTACATACATTTCGAGAAGAAAAAAATCTGGAGAGCACTTTGGCTGAATATTTAACGAGCGAGAAACAGGAAGATGTTTCTCAGTGTGAGGATGAAGGTGAAGTTAAACAGATGAAGGCAACAGACAGACGCCTCGCTTCTTCTGTAAACAATTGTTTCAGTGCCGTGTGCAATAAAACAGGCAGCGGTGTGTGTGTGTGTGTGTGTGTGTGTGTGAGAGAGTCTGTGGGAAAGTGAGAGAGCGAGCGAGAGGGCGATGCGGTATATCTGCCATTCCATATCTCAGCAAGAACCTCGATGTTGTGCGGTGAGATGTTTATTGGGTGAAAGAAAAAAAGAGTGTGTTTGTTTGTTTGTTTGTTTGTTTGTTCTGTATTAGTTCTCCAATGATAACTACGATAACTACAATGATCTAGCAATAGAGATCATAGTGAAAGTGCTAGCGTTACAGTATATTTGAGCGCTCACTGTAAGACTTAGTCGAAGCATTTAACATCATGATGAACAAAAGTGTGTAAAAGGACAGGGCGGCTTGTGTATGCTGTGTATACTTTAGCACTGGAGGCAATTTATGCAAAAGGAACAACGCTAGCTCAATGATTCACATTGCATACTCCAGGCTGCGTGCTAACGCCTAGCTACGCTACGCTACGCTACGTTTGTATTCCTTTAGTATTTTAATATTGGCAAAACCTCACCACTGACCCCAGTTCTGCTTCCTGTTTCATCATCGCTTTGCTTTCCAAACAGGCCATTTCTCTTTATTTAAAAAAAAAAAACATTAAATGCAACATATGGATTATTTTACAGTTACTGTATGCGTGGACGACGATTAGCCAAAGTGATATCAGCAGATGTGTTGAACAGCTCTCCTCAAGCCACCGTGACCAAACTCACAGCGTATTCCTTATAACATAAGATACTGTTTACACTAAACTCACTTTAACATTCTGTGTAACTTGGTGAGAACTAGCGTCTAGCTAGCGAGCTAGTGTAACTAGCTTCCTCTTACAGAAAGTGCTTGGACCCCGTAGATCGCTGCTTGCAGCTAAACGTCTTAGTATTTCTCTTCAGCTTTCTTCAACTTTCAGCTGAAGGTTAACGTACGCTGTGGCACGTAAATAAAGTTTATTATCTCACATTATATAAAAACCTCAATAAGACGAATGAGGGAAAAAAAACAATGAAAAAAGGACTGATTATAAAAAACTGAAATGAAGCCGGAGGGAAACAGGACGATGTGGATGAGTAATAAAACCCTAGGTGTTGTGGGAGTCGCGTCCGGACGGAGAGAGAACGAAAGAGACAGAAAAGGAGGAGCTGCGCGTCCTGACACACCGTCCGAAATCCACGTCCTCAGCAGCCTGTAAATGTCACGGGGTCCTCGGCTCCGCTCGAGCCTCAGCATCTACTGCACTTCATTAGCAAGAAATAAAGAAGAGAATGAATTAAACGGAAGTGAGGGACGAGTAGAGGAGTGTAATTTACAGAGTGACGGAGTAATTAGTGCTGAATGTGAACAGAGAGAGGAGCGGTGATCAGGAGAGACGTTTGTCCAAGAGAACCTTCACTGCCCGGGGAACCAGTCCCCAGCCCCCTGTCCCCATGTCTCACTCTCCCTGTCTGTCTCCCTGTATCGCTCTTCCCATCTTTTTCTGTCTCTCTGTCTCACTCTCTCTGTCTCCTTGTCTGTCTTCCTGTCTCACTCTCCATGTTTGTCACACTGTCTCACGCTACATGTCTGTCACTCTGTCTCACTCTACATGTCCGTCACTCTGTCTCACTCTCCATGTCTCTCTACATGTCTGTCACTCTGTCTCACTCTACATGTCCGTCACTCTGTCTCACTCTCCATGTCTCTCTACATGTCCGTCACTCTGTCTCACTCTCCATGTCTCTCTACATGTCTGTCACTCTGTCTCACTCTCCATGTCTCTCTACATGTCTGTCACTCTGTCTCACTCTACATGTCTGTCACTCTGTCTCACTCTCCATGTCTCTCTACATGCCTGTCACTCTGTCTCACTCTACATGTCCGTCACTCTGTCTCAATCTCCATGTCTGTCACTCTGTCTCACTATCTCTGTCTGTCTCTCTCTCTGTCTCACTCTCTATGTTTCTGTGCATGTCTCTCTCTCTCTCTCTGCCTGCCTGTCTCACTCTATCTGTCTTTATCCCTGTCTCATTTCCCTGTCTTACTCTACCTTTCTGTATCTCTTTCACTCCTTCTGTCTCTCTCTCTGTCTCATTCTCCCCCGTTCTGTCTCACTCTCTGTGTGCTTCTCTCTTCCTGTCCCAGTCTCATTCTCTCTGCCTATATTGCTCTCCCTCAGTCTTTCCCTCTCCATCACTCACTCTGTGTGTCTTCTTCTACCTGTATCTCCTTTCCTCTCTTTCACTCAGTATCTGTTTTTCCTTGTTTTTGTGTCCCTCTCTCTCTCTCTCTCTCTCTCTCTCTGTCTCAGGGACAAGTTCCAATGCTCTATTGTAATCCATTGTTCTCTCTCCCTGTCTCTCTGTCTCTGTGTCTCTCTGTGTTGTTTATAGATCCTGACGCAGGAGGACTGGAACGTCGTGCTGTATAACGGCATGGCCTCCACCTCCCCCTGGGCGGCGCTGTACTTCGTTGCCCTCATGACCTTCGGCAATTACGTCCTCTTCAACCTGCTGGTGGCCATTTTGGTGGAAGGCTTTCAGGCTGAGGTAAGAGGTCAAAGGTCAGGTCTTTGCAGTCTTCTTAAAATCACCAGACATTAGAGTCTCATGACCGTGCAGGATGCGCTGGATCAAGTGCTATTCCGTGTGCCGAAGAATAACGAGTCTGAAGACGTTCCGTTAGCGTGGACGGTGTTCTTTTTTTGTCCTTATTTTCTATCCCTGATGTTGTTTGCATTTAGACTCCGTCTCTACCGCTTAAAACAAAAATGTGACAAGAGGAAAATCAACACGAGGACACGTCGGACCTGGCTCTGCATACCAGCAACTTTATGTTTTAGGCTTAAGTTGCTGAATCCGAGGGGAAGATGAGAAGAAAATTGAGAAAATAAATGGAAAGGACACCACAGTAAGTAGGAGAGGCGGAATACAGATAGAAATAAGACTAAAGGTACAGTGTAGAAGAGGAGGAACAGGGACGGACTGGTGCAGAATAAACCGGAGCAAATAAGGAATGCAAATGAAAAGGGAAGAGACGGAGGATTAAGAGAACCGGACTGGACTGTAGAGGAGAAGGAGGTGTGGAGATGAAGGTGAAAAAGGAAAGGAAAGAAGGAGACGAGTTGTGGAACTGATAATAGGACGAGGGAGAGAGATCGGGTGGGTGGACACGGGACGAGGAGAGACGAGAGGACAGGACAGGCGGCGGAGAGAGGAAGTCCAAGTCAATACACTTGTCCTAGTTCTTTCTCCCACTCCATTATTCCTTTAACAGACAAGAGAGCGACACACACACACACACGCGCTCGCGCGCGCGTCCCTGTGGGAATTCTGGAGTTGACCCGGTGCCAGTTTGCGTGTTTGTGCGTGTCGGCGTGTGGTTATGTGATGCCACAGCTGCGGTGTCCCGTACCGGAGATCCCTTTGTGGTCTTATTTCTCGTCGGTGTCTTTTATCTTCCTTTCTTCTCCACCACACAATGCAAAAGCCTACACACACACACACACACACACACACACACACACACACACACACACACACAAGCTATGGAAGGAATACAGATCCTCACTCAGCATTACTCCTCATGCCGTGTTTTTTTGGCAGACGTGACGTTTCCATTTCTGTGGCACTGCAGTAGTTTTCCATTAGTCTAATTTAAAGTGATGGGATTAATTACATCCTGATAATTAAATAATCACACACTCATGTAAGGCACCTAAAGTCCGAACACAAGTCAGATCCGCCTCCGCAATGTGGACACGACGTCGTCAGAGAGGAGGGTTAATGCTGATGCTTTTATTCCCCCAGTAGTTTGTCTTCAGATTCATTCAATTTTTAACTCTCCCTCTCTCTCTCTCTCTCTCTAACCCCCCCGACCCCTCCCCCCCCCCCCCCCCCCTCTCTCTCTCAGGGTGATGCTAGCAGGTCAGAGAGTGACGATGACGCGTTCTCATCTGACTTTGATGACGAAGACAGGCTGAGAGAGTTCTTAAGCTCAGGTATTTTGCACGCTTTTGAAGTTTATGTTTACGGTTATCAGGATAAACATAAAGGTTGTTTGGTTGTTGATTGTTGTTGTTATTCTATCCTGTTATTTTGACCCCAGGTTCGGAGGTCAAAGTGCAGACGCTCCTGCCCATATCTAACGGCCACCTGGAGCCCAGAGCCACCATGCCGTCGTACCACGGGAACACTACGGCCACGCCCAGAACTGAAGTCTCTCACGTGGACAACCAATCGCTGCGCAGCAGCAACGCCTCCTACGAGCACCATGACCAGAAGTCCATAGTGAGACACACACACACACACACTACATGATACTCATGTTTTCGAATGAGATGTTAACATCAATCCTAGCAACGACCTTCTCTTGTGCATGTGTCCGTGTGTGTCCAGTCCAGTCTATGGGGAAGTCGGCGCTCCAGCTGGAACAGCCTCGGACACGCCCCTAGCCTGAAGAGGCGTGGCCAATCAGGAGAACACGAGTCGCTACTTTCGGGCGAGGACCGGGACAGTTTCGAGGACGTCCAGTCGGAAGGGGAGAAGTTCAGCAGGACCGGCAGCTTGAGCAGAGTTTCACATCTCGAGTCGTTCGAGTTGCCGGAGCTGCTACAAGTCCCGCCCATGCCACACCTCTACGGAGAGTGCAACGGGAGGTTGGACGGGGCGTTTCCTTCCTCTCCGTACGCGACACCACGGGAGACGGTGCACGCACCCGGCGAGCAGGAGGACGAATTAGAAGAGGTTGTAGTCACTTTCTTCTTGAAGCGATTAAACTGAGTTCTGGTTGGTCAGTTGTCCTCTTTTAATAATTTTGATGAATTTTTAATAAATTTAAACTTGTTAACTTCAAACTCTCTAAACTTGATGAATTCCTTGAAAATGTTTGAGAGCTCCTCTGAAGTACATGAAAAGACTCTAATTGTGAAAGATTATCATTTCGTCTTCTTTGGCGTTTTTGTTGCAACTTGGGGCAATACTGCCACCTACTGGACTGGAGTGTGGAGAGGAAGATTGGCAGGAAAGAAAGATTACGAGACGTGACATTTAAACAGCCAACAGAAGAGGTTATAGAACATTAAATAGTTTTATTAGTTTTTAATACGTTAAAGTAAGAATTAGTGCTGTTGAATCAAATAGAAAATTTTAAAACACAAAAAAACAAATCAAATCGAACAGTCTGTAATTTGCAGATTTATTCTTTACACTATAAGATGATTGAATATTATAAAAAAGTAAATAAGTATTAGAAGTATTTACTTGCTTATTTTAATTAGCACAAACAACATGCTAACAGCATGTTTACCCAGTTCATTTAATTTTGTCCTGATCTAATAACCAAACTTTTAGGGCCCAAGCACTATGAAACATCAGCCCTATTTCGTCTTAGTGCATGAGGGCCATCTTGTTCTTCTAAGGATATATTTTTTACACCATCCAAGGCTTTTTGTGGGCTGTAACATGCTCACAAACTTAAATGAAAATCAGCAGACAGGTTGGAATCTGTTGCCATCTGCTGCCTGAGTGTCCGGGCCCCGGGCGTGGCACGGAGCCTTCACACAAGATTTTGCTGCGTATAGCTCATACACACTTGCACGTAGACACACGGAACTCGGTAGACATTTAGATTTCATCGAGCTGAACAACGTTCGTACTGCATCTCCTGAGCTCAACTCAACAGGAAGTCGGTTATTTTGGGTCGTCTGCAAAAACACACCCGATGGATTTTGATGTACTCCTCCTACGGGATTTATACGATCGCCACCAAACAAGACCGATGTGATCTAAAGATATTGAGGACGCAAAATTGCGGAGGGATTTTTGGTTTCTTAAACGGGTCATCCGTGATGATGTCTTAATGTTGACATTGTATTGAGTGACATCAAACTGACTGACATCATAGTGTTACGCTTTTTCCCAGCATCTGGAGCTTTTTGGAGGTCTAAACATAAAGTTCCACCTTTTCTTAAATTATGTCACAATGGCCCCTTTAAATGCATGTGCCTGCTGTGCCCACCGTCCCTCTGGTGCGCCCGGGGGAGGCGATGGCGCAGGGTGATTGGGCCCGATCATTGTTGCTTTAACTATATTTTTATTTTTATTTAATTATAAGAAAATTGTGGCTGAAGATGGATTTTTTTTGGTATTTTCTGGTCTGGTCTTAGACATTTTATTCCTTTGTGTTTCTAGTCTAGTCTTTGTGGCTAGTCTAATCTGAGAACGGAGCTAGCGTAAATCTGAGTATGTTGCGTTCAACACCAAAGAATTAAACTCAAAAATGCAAATGGATTTTTGTTTAACTATCTAGCGCTACTCGTGACCAGACCACTGCTACGAGCGTTACTCAGTCGGGGATCTAATCTAAAGCGTTAGATGGATTAGCTAATTTCTTTTGGTTGTTTCGAAAGGTGGAAGCTTTAAGAGAAGAATGGAGTCATAAACACCCCTGCAGTGGCAGTTTGTCAGCCAGAATTATATTCCTAATTTATGCTGCATGAAAATAGACCCAGTGTGTGTGTGTGTGTGTGTGTGTGTGTGTGTGTGTGTGTGTCTGCCTCCTTCCATCTGTCTCGCGTGGTAATTATCTCTCATGCAGATGTATCTCACCATACTGTATTTTAACCTGCTGAGATCTGTACTGTCTCACATCCCACGTGTTGCTTCAGAATTTGGCGTGGAGACTTTAAAACTTACTTCACGTCAGGCATCCTTGTTTATTCGGCTGTTTTATTCCGTACAGAGCAGGATTTCTGACTTTACTTTTGCATGTATATCGATGTAACTTATTTATTCAACAAGCGTATGACTGCAATCTCCATCTCTGCTGGAGGAAAATGTGCAAAAACACACCACATACATATCTGAAATGAGGGCAGTTATTGTTTTTATTGAGCGGCGAGCTTAGGTAGCCAGAGTGCAAAAGTAGGCGTCGACCTCCGAGGATTAATACTGATCTCTTTTTTTTTTCTTTTTTTTTTTGCTATTCTTTGTTTGTAGAGTTGGTGTGTTATTCTGAAAAGGATGCTGGAGCCGTACAAACCCCAGTGGTGCAGAGATCACGAGGACTGGTCACTGTATGCCTTCTCACCTCAAAATAAGTGAGTAGAAATAAGGGTAGAGGAAACACAAATGCCACGGATGAAAGGAAATACGAAAGATATTGTTTGCAATGAATAGATCGTTGATTTGAAATGAAAGAAAAAGCTCTAGTTGAGAAAAGAAATAAAGAGAGCTCGGATGTCTCATTAGCATTTATAACATCCACAGGATTTACTGTATATATTCAGCTTTAGTACCTGCCTGCTCAGGGTCACACATGCATCTCTAACTGAGACCAATTACACAACCTGCCTGTTGTAACTAAGGTGGAGAAGTCAAAGCCAGATTTGATCGTGTGTGTGTGTTTTTTTAGGAAATCCCCAAAATACAGCTCTAGCTTCAGACCTGGGTAACGTCACTGCTTTTGTGTGCAGGTTCCGTGTGCGCTGTCAGAAGTTTATCACTCACAAGATGTTCGATCACATCGTGCTGGTCTTCATCTTCCTCAACTGCATCACCATTGCACTCGAGAGACCCGACATCCAGCCGCACAGCATGGTGAGTTAAACCATTTTTGAGGTTTTTGAACATATAGATATTTTAATTATATTTAAATAGTGAGGTGTATTTTGAACGGAATCCATGAAGCCTGACTTTGGTGCTGGAGGATGACACACTGTGGGACCTCTGTGTACAACATTTTTACATTACGAACTGAAATTTCGCAAACAATGTGCCTCGGCATACGAAGCATTTCCGGCGTATGAGTGGACGAATGGAACCGAACCGAACGCCGGTTAAGTCGCTTGTACGTCCGGGAGCCGTCCAAATTGTTCACGTCAGTGGAAAGCCAAGCAAAGCGAGTTTAGCTTTATTTTGTTGTTGTTGTTGTTGGTGGTGTTTGTGTTATTTTTTTATTTTGTGTAAGATTTAGTGAAGATGCAGCACCATCTGTCACAAGAATGTTATCAACGATGGCAGCAAGAAACTTTCAGTTTGGTTTTTAAATTAAGGTTAAGTCAGGTTTAATATATATTTATTTAGTATTTTACTTTATTTACACGTCTTTTATAAATGTTTTGATTGTTTTTATATGCATAAATATGATTAAAAGTGATGGAAATTGGTAATATTGGTAATATTTTTGGGTGGCTGGAACGGATTATCTGCATTTACATTATTTCCTATGGGACAATGCGCTTCACAATACAAACTTTCACCTTAAGAACTCGCCTCCGGAACGGCCGAGCACATACTTCCCTGTACATTACTTGAAAAGAAATCATATGTTAATAGAAGGTTGTGTGTCCTCCACATACAGTGTACAGTCTATTCCGAGAGGGTTTGGATATTTTTAAATGATTACTGCACCAGTAGATGTCTTGTAGCACTTGTTGCAGTTCTCATTTTCACCACTAGGATTATCACTCATGCGATCATAACACTTATCATTTACCGAGTCATGGGAAACCCGGAGTGTATGCCAGCATACACTCTAACCAGGGTGGCAATCTATCATACTCACACACTCATTCACACACTACGGCAATTTTGGAAAGCTACAGTAAGTATCCTAATCTGCATGCATTTGGACTGTGGGAGGAAACCGGAGCATCTGGAGGAAACCCAACAAGCACGGGGAGAAGATACAAACTTCACATACTGTATACAGACCCGAGGTGGGACTCGAACCCATGTCCCTGGAGATATAACTGAATGCATAACTGTGTAACTGTATGTTGTGCAACATTTAGAAAATTAGCATGTTCTCCCCATGCTTGGTGGGTGTTTGAACAGTTTGATTCCCAGTAGACTGTAGTGTATAATTGGGTGCTTGTGCTCTGCGATGGGTGGCGCCCCAGCCACGATGTCCCCCACTGTGCAGTATTTACACTAGATTGAGATTGTCTCCAGGCTCAGTGTGACTCCACACAGGGTAAGCGGTATAGGCAGTGGATGGATTGATGGAATGGATTTGTGAGGTTAATAGTACAGAAGACGTCACACAGGTATTACATGTAATATTTCACAGACAGTGAAGGTATAGTTCCTGAGCAAACCAGATTTTTTTTTTTTTGGAGGGGGTGGTATGGGGTCTGAACCTGTCATAAGCCGAATCACAGTATTGGGTTGTAATTTTCCACAGTTCACCGTGTCTCATCAACAAAATGAGAAGAATGAGCATATTAATTTCGAAGCCTCCCAGGGAGTTGTTGGAAACCGAGCCACTGGGGAGAAGCCATGCTTTCTTGAGCACTTTATCATTCTTGTTTCGAGTTTAATTTAGCGTGCAAACTAGCATAAAGCGTCCCAGCACTCCTCAGAGATACCTCGCAGACGGGGTGTGCTGTCACCTTTATCTTTTTTTTTTTTTAAGACGCTTACAAAATGCTGGCACTGGAGGCTTCTTCCATGAATGTTAAAGAACTCCAGAATTCAATACGCAAAATTTCCCTCTGTTGTCTTTCAGGAGCGTGTCTTTCTCAGTGTGTCGAACTACATCTTCACTGTGATCTTCGTGACTGAGATGACAGTCAAGGTAAAACATATTCGATATACTCCTGACATATAAAAATGGATAAGATGATTGCAGTGATATTGGTGAAGATGACACAAGCGGTCCCTGTGTTAGGTGGTGGCCATGGGGCTGTACGTCGGTCCAGGCTCGTATCTGCAGAGCAGCTGGAATGTTCTAGATGGCCTGCTGGTGTTTGTATCTATTGTGGACATCCTGGTGTCTCTGGCCTCATCTGGAGGAAACCGCATTCTGGGAATCTTGCGCGTGCTGCGTCTTCTCAGAACGCTTAGACCACTCAGGTGAGACCCTGATCTTTTATGACGTGAATCAGACAGAACTCCGCCGAGGATGTTACGCCTCCCTGTGGGAAGCACCACATGCTTGTTTGGCTTCAACTATCTCAGTCCAAGCACGTGTTAGCCTCCTCCCCCCCTGTACCTGCAGGAAGACACAAGAGACCTGCCTGGTGGGAGGGAATTGGCCAGAGCTAAAACAAATCCAGTCCCTCTGACCAATCAGATTAAATATTTAAAGGTAATAAATTTATTCTGCCATCCAGTCTGACTAACAAAGTTGGATGACGTGTTCCTCTCTCAAGCCTGAGCTCTCTATGGAGCTGAAACTCTACTCAGTGTAATTAACAGCATTGATGTTTGTGTGTGTGTGTGTGTGTGTGTGTGTGTGTGTGTGTGTGTGTGTGTGTCAGGGTGATAAGTAGGGCTCCTGGGTTAAAGCTGGTGGTTGAAACATTAATAACTTCTCTCCGGCCAATTGGGAATATTGTGCTGATCTGCTGTGCTTTCTTCATCGTGTTTGGAATACTGGGAGTCCAGGTAAATACACACACACACACACACACACACACACACACACACACACACAGTTCATTACCTGACATACACCAGTAAAAAAAAAAAATCAAAGGTCCTTAATTCCACAAAATGTTTTTAGTTCCACAAATGGTTACTTATTCTCCCTAAAGGTCCTCACTTCTATAAAAGTTCTTCACTTTTACAAAATTTCCCTACAACCTCAAAATTGTCCTCACTTTCACAAAAGGTCACTGCTTCTACAAAAATTCCGCCCTTTTCCAAACTGTCTTCACTTCCAAAAAAAAAAAAGGTCTTCACTTCACATAAATGTCCTCACATCCCTCAAAAAGCACTTCATTCACCCAAAATGTCCTCACATTCCTTAAAGGTTACCACTTGTCCAAAGTGTCTTCACTTTCCCAAAAAGTCCTTATTTACCCCAAACTGTTCTCACTTTCCTTAAAGGTCAAGCTTTCCCAAAAATGCCTTCAGTTTCCCAAAATGTCCTCACTTCCCCAAAAGGTCCTCACTTCTCTCAAAATGTCCTCACTTTTCTTAGGAAGTTCACCACTTCACCAAAATGTTTTCACTTCCCCTTAAGTTCCTCATTTTGTTCAAAACACCGTTTCTTATACACAAGTTCCTCACTTCCCATGAAAAGTCCTCACTCCACCAACCACCCCCCAGACCCCCCAACATGGCCTGACTTTTTTTCAAAGATCAGAACATTCCCAAAAAGTCTTCACTTGGTCCTGGACTGTTTTTCTGAAAACCAAGTGTAAAGAAGTTGTAAATTGTAGCGTTATTGTAGAATAGATTAACAAGAATATTAAATGATTACCAGTTTTTCTTCTTAGCTCTTTAAGGGAAAGTTTTATCACTGTGAAGGCTTCGACACCAGAAACATCACCAACAAGTCAGAGTGTCTGCAGGCCAATTACCGCTGGGTTCGAAGGAAATACAACTTTGACAACCTGGGCCAGGTATCTCAGTCACACGCTGTTACAGGAAAATAATCAAAGTGATGAAGTGGACTTTTTTTTTCTTTCTATACAAACATTAATTAAGTAATTAAATGTTTTATCCCTCTCATGTCACAACAATTTTACTATTGAAATTTTATGGACTTTTACACAGAATAAAAATAAAAATAAAACAGTTTATGGTATATTTATTAAATAATCACGATACCTTTTTTAGCCATTTAATGTTGTAGAAGTTGCAAGTTGTTACTATAGAAACGCTAACACCTTCTGACCAATCAGAATTGAGAATTGAGAAGCTTCAAATTCCCATCTACAAACTCAACTAGCAAATAGACTTAATAATTTATATGATTTCGTTCAGTTCGTTAATTCATTCAGGGATTTTATTTCACTTTAATTTTATTGTACTCATTACAATGACAATAAAGACTATTCTATTCTATTCTATTCCATTCCGTTCTGTTCTGTTCTATTCTATTTTAACGTAACCTTTCACCTCTCCAGCTGTAGAAACTGATCTTTATTATTCACATTTTATTTCTATATTTATTAATTTATTTTTATTGTTATTATTTTTACACAGGCCTTGATGTCATTGTTTGTCCTGTCATCCAAAGACGGCTGGGTCAACATCATGTATGATGGATTAGATGCAGTGGCGGTGGATCAACAGGTGTGTGTGTGTGTGTGTGTGTGTGTGTGTGTGTGTGTGTGTGTGTGTGTGTGTGTGTCTTTCCTAATACCATTGACAACGGGTCCGGTTTTTCTCTTTGTTCTCTCTCATGTCTCGATCTCTTTCTCTACAACACCTGAAAACAAATGCAACACACACACACACACACACACACACACACACACAATAAAAAACCTTTATAAGGGACCATGATTACAAGAAAACAGCCGTGTTTGGGTCTTTATCTCTCTCTCTCTCTTGGTTCTGACAGTTTGTTCCCTCTCTTTGCTTCAGGCGGTTAATCCGCTGCACATTCGTTATGAAAGTTACACCTATTTTTTGCAGCAGTGTCACTCCATCCTCTCATATCTCGGTCCCCTCGTCCTCCCTCTTTCCCTCCTTCTTTCAGTGCAATAAACAAACGCGTGATTAAAGCTGATGCTCTCTTTACACTCACGAGCACGCTGAGCCAAAATGCCCAAATTAATAATGTGAGAAACAGCGAGCGGAAACGGCGCTCTGGGGAATCTGCTGACGGGAAAAATGTGTCTGAGGTTCTGCTTGAGAATTAAACGCAAAGCGTCAGAGGATTATACATGGCTTCCCTATTGCCGCTGCTTTTTTGTCGTTGTTTTATTGCTGTTTTTTCGTCTTCATTGCTGCTCGCTTCTGCATCGCGTACCTGCGCTTTCATTACCGTGTCTGTTGCTGCTGTTGTTGTTCTGCTTGTATTTGCTGTTGCTGCTGCTGCTGTTAGGTTTTCATAACTCTTTTTTATGCTGCTGTTGTTACTGTGCTTGTTGTTGGGTTTTATTACTGGCTTTGATGTTGTTTTCGTTGCTCCTTGTCTTTTTATCATTGTTCCTGTTGTTGTTGTTGTTGTTGTTTTCTGCAGTGTTTTTGTTGCCGCTGTTTGCTTGTTTTTTAATTATTGTTTTTGTTGCTGATGTCACTTTTCCTGTTATTTCTGTTGCTCTTGTTTATCTGGTTGGTTGCTGATGTTGTTGTCGCTGCTGTTACTCTTATTCTAATTGTTAATGTTGCTGTTGTTGCTGTGCAGCAGGTTTTTGTTTCTATTGTTGGTGTTGTTCTTGTTGCTGCTCTTTTTTTCTTTTTTTTCTTCTGTTGTCTGTTGTTTCTTTTGCTCTTTTTTTGTCTTATATATATACATATTTTTTTTGTTTGTTTGTTTGTTTGTTTGTTTGTTTTTGCTGTTATTGTTGTGTTGAATTCTGCTGTTGCTTAGGTTGTTATTGCTGTTGTAATAGTTTCTATTCTATTTCACTGATTGTCAGTGTTTAACTATTTAACCAAAAATAAAAACAGAAATTGAACTAAAAATAACTAAAAAATGTAACTAAAAATAAAAACAATGCTGGCTACGAATGAAAGGCACCTGCTGAGTGCAAGCGGCTCAGCAGGCGAAGACCCGAGGCCCCCGACCCCGTCTCCAAACCTCCCAGATCCCAATCCCATCAAACCCCATGGGAGTTCTGCCAGACACCCCAGCAGCACCCCTGCTGGCTCAACCGGCAATACAACGCTAATAAACTGAATACACAGGGCATATCGCCACCTATAGGAGAGAGTCAGACGTTGATCAATAAATCAATTAAATCAGTAAATCGGGATATAACCATGGCTCTGCTTCACAGCCCAGCTGAGCTCCTGATGAGTAAAGGAGAAGCCTGGTGGACAGGCGGGATATTACAGAGTAAGGCATTATAGTGGGGGGATATTTCATAATCTCTTTCTCTCTATCTGTCTCTAGCCCATAAGGAACCATAACCCCTGGATGCTGCTATACTTCATTTCATTCCTGCTGATCGTCAGCTTCTTCGTGCTCAACATGTTTGTAGGCGTCGTGGTGGAAAACTTCCACAAATGCCGTCAGGACCAGGAGGAGGAGGAGGCACGCCTCAGGGAGGAGAAGAGGCAGAGACGGCTAGAGAAGAGGCGCAGAAGTGAGCGTGTGTCTGTCTCTCTGTGTGTGTGTGTGTGTGTGTGCAGATTAGCTATAAAATCAGACAATTAGCGGTTTACTAACCTCATAAACTCCTTCATTTTATGTTTATCCATTCAAATCGCAGAAAAAACTCAATAGCGCCAAGCTATAAAAGGTCATAAACCCAGTTCCCATGTTTCCCAAGCACCGATCACATCACATGACACTCAGGCGTACGGTTCTCCTGAGGATTCCGATCACACACACCTGTCTGCAATCACACACACACACACACACACACACACACACACTTCCAGATCATCACATGCGAAGTCTCGCTCCAGCATCGTGTCTATAACTTTAAGCCAGAGTGTTTTAAGCATTCGTTCGTCTGCCTACATGACACACACACACACACACACAGTAACTTTATTCTCATCAGGGTGTGGGTGGATCCCGAGAATACTAGATGCGAGATGAAATAGATGGAATGCTGTCCATGCTGTGTCTCTCATATTTGCTTATTTGTTTACGTATTTATCTGTTTAATTGTGCATATAAGATGCGTTACAAAATGTCTGATCCACATACCTGTACCTGTATCTTTGTTTAACTGAAAGTGGGTGTGGCTTAAATCATAATGGTTTTTAGGGGGCCATGCAACAAGGTTTGTGATTCTTTTTTCCAATTATTATCCTTTAACTATGACGAACAAATAGAAGCTTTTCATGAGATTTGCTCCGGTCAAGCCCTCTAGCGCCACCCTTAGGTAAAATCTGGAAAAATGTTTACAATAAAACCCTCATAACGACGTGATTCCAATTACATTTACATTTACCCGTTTGGCAGACGCTCTTATCTAAAGCAGCATATACGTAGAAGTAATCTGAAGTCTCTATCCATAAATACATCCTGATAGTGGTTCAGTATTCCATGGACTAAGAATACCGTGAATCTAAAAACTGTTGGATGTAATATAGGCAGAAAAGAGCACACACAACATATATATTTTTAATATGAAGTGCTAAATTTAGAAGGAGCAGGACTTCGATGTCTGGGCACTTAGATGAAGTTAATTCCACCTCCTTGGTGCCAGAACAGAAAAGAGACTTGATGCAGATCTTCCTTCAGCCCCGAGAGATGGTGAAACCAGCCAAGCAGTGCTGGAGGATTGGAGGGAGCGTCGAGCACTATGTACAGTAGAGTGATGAGCTCTGTGAGGGAGGTGGGTGCTGGAATGTTTTTTTGTTTTTTTTTTGGCTTCGTATGCATGTGAGCTTCAGTGTTTTAAATCTGCTGCAGCAGCCTACAGGAAGCTAATGGAGAGAGCAAAGTAGTTGGGCGGTGTGGGAGAATTTAGGAAGATTACAAACCGGTCATGCAGCAGCATTCTGGATCAAATAGTGCTTAGAGGCAGACCTGCCAGGAGCAAGGTGCAGGAGTCCAGTCTCGACATGCCAAGTGACTTAACACGGAGCTGAGTGGCCTGTGTGGAGAGAAATGGATGAATTGTTCTGATGTTGTTAAGAAGTGATAGAAGGACAGTTGTTTTCCCACAGTTACCCCAAAGTTGTGTGCATTAACCGAGTTGAATCACCTGGGATGGACATCAGTTCAGTTTTGCTGGAAGCATGATGAGCGTGATGGTGCCACTAATGGCAGCCTCTGCACGCCAAAACTATCTTTTTTTTGTTTGTTTGTTTATTGTTTGGGTTTGTGTAACAAAAAACACAATCACGCATTTTGCACCAGAAGATGCATTTTGCACCAGACCTTTTACACCAGTTTTAACTAACCTGGAAAGTATTTTTTTTTTTTTAGGGGTCTTAGCTGGAGGAGCTCTTTGTTGGACATGGAGGAGACCCAGATGTGGGGAAGCTCTCCACTGAACTAGTGAAGCTCCTAGCGATTCATCCGGTGAATCTCTGCTCTTTCCCGAACAAAATGGAAGAGCCGCTGCTTCTCAACGAGACAAACAAAGACTTGCCACTTTCCACCGCCCTCTTTTTCGCTGAAACCTGGCTCAATGATTCATTCCCCAGCAATGAATTACATCTTTCAGGCTTCCACTTACCATGAGTGTATCTTGTAACAGAGCTATTGGGGAAAACAAAAGGCGGTGGCATCTGCTTCTACATAAATGTAGGTTGATGTACAGACATCACAGTGCTGAATAAGTACTGCAGTACTACAGTTTTTGTTCTCAACACTGTTCTTAAACTTTAAACCTTTTGATTAAATTTTCCTCCTTCCTACTGGCCAGGGTTTCCATCACATTTCATGCTATTGCGAATGGTGTCCTGCAACACCGTGCAGGCCAAACATTAAGCCTTGGAAGGAAAGAATTTGGATTCACTTTTCTTAATTCTCCAGGACTTCAAAAGATCTCCAAAAATATGGGCAGTGTATTAATTGTTCCACCAGGGATAATAACTTTCTCCTTGGTCTTTAAGGATGAATATCGCTCTGTACCCTGGGCAACATTGGGGCACTTCTGATCACTGCTTGGTTCATCTTATTGGTTCAAGTGACAAAATCTTACATTGTTTTTTTGTGAAGACATGTGTGTACCAACCAAGACCTTGTGCTCATATAACAACAACAAGCCATGGTTCACAGCCAGATTACCTTTGTCAGGCCAAGGAAGATGCCTACAAGTGGAGACAGAGCAGTGTATAAGCAGGACAGAAACTCCCTGGCGAAAGAGATCACACTAGTGAAAAAAGCTGCATTGAAAGATCAAAAAACAGGTTTGTCAGTTTGAAGAGGGCTGCATGACACCACTAACTACAGGAGACCACCCTCACTGCTGAGGCAAACAAAGGTGGTTGACAACCTCAATTCCTTCTACTCGAGGTTTGAAAAGGCTATCTTCACACCTCTTACCCACCCTAGTACACTGACTACCACATGATACCTCTGTCAGCCCCCTTGACAACTCCCACCTACAGTATGCTCATGCTCCACTCACAATGAGAAGGATATGAGGTGAGACAGAAATTCAAGAAGGCATTTGGTCCAGATGGTGTTTCCCTTCCTGTCTCAAAGCAATGGCTGTAATTTCTACCCGGATCTTTGACGCTGTATGAAGCCTGCTTTAAAGTAGTCCTCCACCATCATCTTAAAGTAGTAAGTAAAGCTTTTATTTGTCATGTATACATTATAGCACAGTGAAATTCCTTCTTCGCATATCCCAGCGTAACTGAGGTCAGCCATGGTACAGCACCCCTGGAGCAGTTAGGGTCAAGGTCCCAACAATGGCAACCTGGCTGAGCTGGGAATCGAACTGCCGATCTTCCGATCAGTAATTCAGTGCCTCAGCCCTCTGAGCCACCACTGCTCCTTGGTTCCTAAGAAACGCTCCATCACAGGCCTCAATGACTACAGGTCATGAAACTTTTTGAATGACTGGTGATGACTGGTGCCTACCTGAAGAATATCACAGGACAGCCATTACACTCCATCCAGTTTGCCTACCGTGCAAACAGGTCAATAGATGAAACAGTCGATCAATGGATGAAACACACTACAGGGCAATCCTGCAAAACCTTGACTGCCCAGAAACATATGCACACATCTTGTTTGTGGACTTCAGTTTGGCATTTATTATGATAATTCCATATCATCAGATATTCTCTCCTCCAATATCCTGCAACTGATTGTATCCCCCCCCCACCCCACCCCCATCAGTGGGCTACCAGATTCCTGACAGTAAGGAAACAATAGGTGAGACAGAATAGAGTCACATTTAGCATACATACAGTTGGCACTGGCGTTCCCCTGGGATGTGTCCTATCCCCACTGCTGTTCTTCCTTTACACCAATGACTGCACATCCAAGGGCTCAGCTGTTATACTCCTGAAGTTTGCAGATGACACTACAGTCACTGGACTCCTCCAAGATTGCAACAAGTCTGTATATTGGCTGGAAGTTGAGCAGCTAGTGCTCAAGTGCAGTCATGACCCCCCTGGAGCTGTACACTCTCAAAAGTGTAGATATGACATGGACTTTAGGAGACACTTAGCAGTGCTCCCCCTCAGAGTATCCCAACAGCACCCTGTTATCCGAGGACTCCTTTAGGTTTCTGGGGACTATCATTTCCCAAGACCTGGAAGACCAATATAAAGACGAACATCCTCAAAACAGCAGGGGATGTACATCTTGTGCCACCTGAGGAAGTACAATCTGCCACAGAAGCAGTTGGTCCAGTTCTATGCTTCAGTCCTCAAATCCGTCCTATGCACATCTAGAAATCCATCTGGTTTGAATCAGCCACTAAACAGGACAGGAACCATCTGAGGCAAGCAGTAATAATGGCAGCAAGAATCACCACAGACCCCTCACACCCTGGGCATAACCTTTTTGTCACTCATGCCGTTCTTGCAGTTGTTACAGAACCCTGTACATCGGAACTGCCAGGCACATGACTATTACCATGCTGTACCATGAACTCCAACATTTTTTAGGATGGACAAAAGAGTCTTGTGAAATGTGAACATGTCAAGCAATGCTGAAAGGTTGATGACAGGGGTACTAAGTGTTATTTTTTTTAAATAGTTTACCATCCAGCAGTTAGATACTATGTCCAGAGGCTGAATAGAAGATGATTTGATGAATCACCAACCAAGTGTCATGATATGTAGCGCCGTGTAGGTTGAAACTGCTGGACACTTTTTTTTATACCAACCGGGATTACCAGCAACAGTGAAATACAGTATGCAATGATTGATTTAATGAAAAACAAGCTGGAGCTGCAACCTGGCCATGCAGCGTGGTGCCATTAATCCAACATTGTTGAAGAAGAGGTGGACTTGGAACCCCATAGAGAACCTCTGGGAGGTTCTGGAAGTTACAGATAAACAACCAAAGAACTGGAAACAGCAGTCAGATTTGTTGGGATGAAGGAAATTTCAGCTCAGTGTTGCTGTGTTGCTTAGGGAAAGAATGCTGAGATGTTTGGAGAAGGTTCTGTCAATGGAACGGAGGACACCTTTAACACCGATTGTTCTGTAAAGCATGTGCTTAAAGTGTAGAAACCATTGGTGTTGGATTATTCAAACAAACCATTAAGTCCTCAAATCAATATTAAGGCATGTTCTTAAACTTTTGGCTGTTAGCATGTTACTGCCAGATGTTGGGGATGTGGCTGAGACGTGGATAAAGTGAGGAGCAACACTCGGCCACGCCCCCTAACCCGCAACCTTTACATAATGTATTTTTCAGAGAGATCATAAAAGTTCACTGGACTTACTATCTGATATGGCGCCGGGATGCCAAGATTTCCCAGAGAAGATTCTTCTTTTTAATAACGATAAAGAACAACGGAAAGCGGAGATGTTCTGCCCTGCGTGGTCTGCGTGGGCTTCATGGAGCAACCGCGCTATTAATAAAAGCGTGGAATTTTCGGGATGTGGTACAACTCTGTTTATTTTGGATCTCAGGAAGGCAGGGTTTAGGTCGGGCTTCTGGTCCAAACCACTGCAGATGATATAAAAAATAATACTTTTAAACAGTACTGCGTTCATGTCGGATTATTAGGAACAGCGCAATCGTACTCGGGGTACATCCTTAACGTTCCTCTAAACAGGTGACGCATCGTGCTCCTCGGTCTCTCTCTCATTTATAACGTTGGTCTTGACGAGCTTCTTTTACAGCTATTCCCAAACTTCAACTTTAACTTGCTGTACATCAGGTTAAGTTCATCCCAAGTTCATGGGAATGATCAGTATTACTTTTAAAACAAAATATATTCTTGCTCATGAAAGTCAATCATACAGTATTCATAAAACATAAGCGTGTAATATAAAGCATAAACACCGGGATAATGACCATGTGGAATCCTCTCTGTTAGCATAATCCTGCTGCACTTTCATGGAGTTTTAGCAGCTATAAAAAAAGATGAGAGCACTCTCTCTCTCACACACACACACACACACACACACACACACACACAGTTTGGCAGAGGTACAGTTCCGTGTCGCATCGCTGATCTTGGCACAAACTCGAGCTCAATCTGCTTTAGTGTCTCGAGGCCATTTTCTCCCACTCTTTCTATTACACATACATACACACACACACACACACACACACACACACACACACACACAGAGTCATTTTTTCTCTCAAAGACACCTTGAGAAGTCACACTCATGATGGATGGAGGGGGACACTGGACTCCTCAGGTTTATGATCTCACCCATGACTCGTCTATTTCCCAGCACACACACCCACACACACACACACACACATACAGACAAGCAGCTTTTGCCGTGCTAGCATTGTTTTAACGGTGAGGCAACAAAACTGGGTCACCGTGTTTATATATATATATATATATATATATATATATATATATATATATACACAAACTTAAGCACACGCACACACACACACACACACACACACACACTTCACTTCACTTCAGTGCGTAAAGTGTCTAAGCGTAAGATTGAATAAGAATATTTATGAGCCTGAGACAGTAAAATTGAGGCCAGCCCACACCGGCCTGTCACAGTTAAACAGAGGAGGCTAGGGAAGACCATTAACACACACACACACACACACACACACACACACACACACACAAACAGGAACAGCACTGCAGCTCCAGGGCTCCAGGATACCGGCAGAGCCTCCTGTTTTTTTTTTTTTTTTTGCTCAAGTAATTTAATGAGTCTAGCACTTAATGAGGTGTGTGTGTGTGTGTGTGTGTGTGTGTGTGTGTGTGTGTGTGTGTGTGTGTGTGTGTGTGTGTGTGTTTAGAGGCACTCCAGAGGCCGTATTATGCAGACTACTCTCCCGCTCGCCTCTACATCCACACCCTCTGCACCAACCACTACCTAGACCTCTTCATCACCATCATCATCGGCATCAACGTCCTCACCATGTCCATGGAGCACTACAACCAGCCCAAGGTGACACACACACACACACACACACACACACACAAACACACACACTTAATATGTTGGTTGGTTAAAGTTGTACAAACATGTTGCACATTTTATCCATTTATAGTTACATTCAACATTGAGGAACACTGGAGACTCCTTCTGGAAACATCAAATAAACGTAGAGGTTCCTGTGAATGATCTGTTGCTATGGAAATGATAACGAATCAGAGCGCATTATTATCACACCTTCTGACCAATCAGAATCAGGAATTTCAACTCAAGAAAAAAATATAAAGTGAAGAAATGAATCTCTAAAATAAGTCATGTGTGGTCCAGCACCGACCCTTGAGGAACTCCTCAAAAACACAAAAGGTCATGTTAGGCTCCAGAGGTCAACTAGAAACCGTCAGAAATCTAAACCATGAGTGTTACTGAGAGTAAATTAATTTTTCTCTGTCTAGTATTTGGAGGAATCGCTGAAATACTGCAACTACGTCTTCACGCTGGTGTTCGTGATCGAGTCCATCCTCAAGCTGGTCGCCTTCGGCTTCAGGAGGTTCTTCAAAGACAGGTGAAGTCCAACATCAACAGCGTGTTTCTGCAAAAAGGCAAAGGGAACAGAACGTTCCTTTACAAAGGGAAAGTCCCTGGTGTTCACACTCGGGTTGAGGTCACCAGTTGACTCTTTTATAATAGTGTCTAGACAACCGTTTTTAAGCGCCAGAGTTTTTTTTTTTTTTTTTAAAGTCCCCTCTGATAAGATGTACTATATAAGATGTGAAGCCCCTTTCCTGTATTCCTGAACTGTTTGTAAGAGCATGCTAAGTTTTCCAAAATTGAAATCCTTGATGGTTCTTGTTCAATTCTGTGACATCACTGCCATAATCAGCTACACACCAGCTGAAAAAACGGCACTCGCGATGTGTAATAGTTACAATTATAACAATCACTGACGACTTCAAAAAAACTTTCCAAAGCGCTAAACTGTCTACGAACTTGTGTGACCATCTACGAAGTTTCTATGAATTATTATAATGTGACAAAGAACGACTATGATGTTTTCTCATGCTAAGAACAAACAGGATACCTGTGACTCCAGCTCAAAGCTTTCCGTGTCGATGCTAATCAAGGATTCCGCCATATTTTAAATGCAATCATTATCATACCGCTCTCAGTTTGGGTTTTAAAGCAATCATAAATGAAGGTTAAGTGAGGTTTAATGATGATTATAATGTTGGAAATTGGTAATATTTGTAATATTTTTGGGTGGCTGGAACGGATTATGTGCATTTACATTAGTTCCTATGGAACAATGTGTTTCACAATACAAACTTTCACCTTAAGAACTCGCCTTTAGACTGGATTACATTCGTATGCCGAGGTACCGGCGTATGTTAATACATGAATGAGATTGCGGTGAGTGCCGTTATGTCGTTGCTGTTATATCACTGCAGATTATAAACCAGCACTTGATCCAGCACTAACTCGTATTTTACGTTTGATTTATTTACCTATTCATATCGTGCACCGATGGTCCTTAATTATGAATGTACACTCTCTCACTTTCTCTCTCTCTTTCTCTCAGGTGGAACCAGCTGGACTTGGCCATTGTCCTGTTGTCCGTTATGGGAATTACGCTTGAGGAGATTGACCTGAATGCCTCGTTACCCATTAACCCGACGATCATTCGCATCATGAGAGTGCTGCGCATTGCCAGAGGTACTCTAACACACTCTCTTCTCACACACACACACTGCTCATACTGTACATGCACGAAAAACAAACATTCCTGCTAATAAGAAGGCAGAGAATAATTTTTTTAATGTTTTACAGTCCTAAAGCTGCTTAAGATGGCCACGGGGATGAGAGCGCTGCTGGACACAGTGGTCCAGGCTTTACCGCAGGTTAGTGTCTACTGGGACATGCACTTCACTCGACACTCAAACACACGGGTTCAGGATTACGTTCCTGGCAAACTTGTCTAGTCAACGTGTGCCAGTAATGCTAAACGTGCCACTATTGCCAGAATGAGCATTATGATTTTCTGTTGGTTCCAATAGCACTGATATTTATTGCACAGTTTGTCATACATGTCTTAAAAGATTTTTAAAAAATTACCAAAAGTATCTCACAAACACTGTAACGCTGTGTAACTCATGTTGTTGATTGTGTAAATGTCACGTCTTGTATAAAGTGAAAATCAGTATTTCCTGCTCCACACTCCAGTCCAGCAGGCGGCAGTATGGCACGCGTTACAAAATAAGACGTTAGAGTCCTTGGATAACTTTTTGATGTAACGAGTGATCTAACGCGTTATTCAGACAATTTATGCAATCCGTGAGTCAGACAGCAGTCATTCCGATAGTGTGTGTGTGTGTGTGTGTGTGTGTGTGTGGGTATGAAAGTCGTCCTACAAGCCCCGCCCCCCGATAACCCGCCTCCCTCTGTTATTCCCGCTGTTATACCTCACCTATGCGGTTTGACTCGCGATGAGAAGCGCAGTTGGGCACCTTGAACCGCCGCGAGTGACCGCCCACGAAGTTCTGCAAGGTCCGCGAGCTCCTGCGAGGACGACGCGTGGAAAGATGAAAACCTAATCACAGCGCTGAAACTGGCGGTGAATCATGACGAAGCGTGCTTACGGTCACCGCGCGAAGCCGCGTAGGTGAGATAGGGGTATTAGCAGTTAACAGATTCTGGGCCAAACTTCACTGAGTGGTGACGGTAGAATAATTATAAAGGTCTCGACTAAAACAACATGCATGAGGAAGCGCAAAGGAGTTTCCATTTTCTGTTACAAGTTACTTTTATCAGAAAGTTTTAGACTCCAGATCATACTGTAAGGTCATGAGGTCAGATCTTAGCGCCATCAAGCTGCCCTTAAGCAAACTGCTGACTTGTAAAAAAGAAATAATAAATGGAATGCAATCCAGATGAGTCGCTTTAGACAAAGACCTCTGCCACCGTCCCAGTTCACTTTGTCACACATTTTATTTCGCAAACAAAAATAACCTCAAGAGGAATTCCTCGTGTCTCTGCAGTAATATCAGCGCCGCTTTGTTCCATTAAAGCTAAAGAAAATAAAGTTCTTGCAGTTTTTACGCACCTGACTAGTCGACTGTTCAATGCAGCCCTCTAGTGACTTGTGTACGTGTGTGTGTGTCCATACCGTCCTCTTTCTCACTATAGCACACACACACACACATACACACACGTGTACTATATGCCTTCAGGTACATCTGGTTCGTTTTCTTTTCTAGGTTGGAAATCTGGGGCTTCTTTTCATGCTGCTCTTCTTCATCTACGCCGCTCTGGGAGTCGAGCTGTTCGGGAAACTCGGTCAGTCCTGCAAGAAAAAAAAATACAAGCAGCGGTGATTTCCATAATATTGTGGTCTTCTGCTGAGAAGAGTAATCGTTTAAAAGGAAGGAGTGTGTAGAACATAATCTGCAAACTATGTTGTGTATAAAATAATAAAATGGCGTCAAGCACATGATTATTGACTCGGCCAAAGAAAAGCGACTTTTCAGACAGGATCATATGACACCATTTTTCATAATACTTAATGCTTTTTATCTCCCAATTCATATTTAGTTTTGTGTAAATATTCATACACATTTATATTTTTCATCAGATAAAAAGACACACATCTGCTAAATACAGTTTCAGGCCCTTTTATGTTTCAGTGTCCGGAACGTTTTTGAATCCCAAATTAAACGGTCAGCGAAATCTTTCAACGGTCTTAACTGTCATTCAGATGAAACTCAGATGAAATTAGATTTCACATGAAAAGACATGGAGCTGGAAAAGTGTTTTGTCATAAAATGAAAAATTCTTAAGATATTGCAAGACGAATCTGACATGGTTACGGACACTACAGATTTTTACCAAAAAAACGATTGTTACAAGTCAAATGTTTTTAGAAGAATTTTTGAAACCGACCAAAGTTTAGTCAGGATTTTATCAGCATTTATGATTTTGATGGATCAGATTGTGATTAAAAACACACAAAGTAGCATTAAAGAAAAACAAACCCATAAATCAAACACATAATGCGTAACATAATCACATCAGTCCTCCTCCGCAACGGTACACGCCTGCTATAAAACTACGCGTCAGGTTGATTAAATCTCTCAAATGAGCAGGAAAGTTGTCCTTTATATTACTGACCATCTACAGAAAAAATGATTAAACAATCTTCGTGAATCAAAGTCGTTATGTAAGGACTGAATGATTTGTTGATTCATATCCGTTTGAATCACAGACTGTTCCGAGGAGAACCCGTGTGAAGGTCTGAGCCGCCACGCTACGTTCGAGAACTTCGGCATGGCGTTCCTCACCCTGTTCCGAGTCTCCACTGGGGACAACTGGAACGGCATCATGAAGGTTAACATGCTAACACACACGCACACGCGCACACACAGAGTTAACACACACCTAGAGAACGTTAACTCGCACACACACACACACTTTGCCATTTATATTTCCTGAAATGTCACAGGGATTATTAGGGCCACCACAGACAGCAGCATGATTAATGAATTTTGTGTGTGTGTGTGTGTGTGTGTGTGTGTGTGTGTGTGTCTGATAAAGGACACACTGAGGGAGTGTAAGAGCGGAGATCGCTGCTTGAGTTACCTGCCGCTGTTCTCCCCGCTGTACTTCGTGACCTTCGTCCTGGTGGCGCAGTTCGTCCTGGTGAACGTGGTGGTCGCGGTGCTCATGAAGCACTTGGAGGACAGCAATAAGGAAGCCTGCGAGGAGGCGGAGATGGAGGCGGAGCTGGAGGCGGAGCTAAAGGCAAATCGCTGGCAAAATGCCGTCGCCTCTGCTGCCGATGTCGCCGGATCTCCTGAGCTTAAGCAGGTAACAAGCCGTTCTCGCGGTTACTACCCGGGTATTAACGGATGATGTAATCAGGACTAGAAAGCAGAATTAAATACACATCGCTCAACATATACGCGACATTATTTACACATGCTTTGTGTTATTGCTCTCAGGAAATGCGCTTTAGTAAAGTCTGACTGTAATTGGTTCCTTTAGCTTCGGAGGGTCCCGTTGTTGTTTTTCACTGTTGTGACGTTTCCTCACAGAGCTGCACGACGTTTTCATGTGACTTTGGTGTTGAACATCTACAAACGCTCTTTAAAACTCAACCATGAATCAGGTGTGATATGAAATTTTCTGCCAAGTCACTGTAAGATCTTTAACTCGGCGCCACCACAGACGCACCGACGCGAGGCGAGGTCTTACGGGAAGGAGGTAGTTCGATTTGGGAAATGCTGAAGAGAAGGGAATGAAAGAGGACGAGGAACAAAGGGAAGAACACAGTGAGGTTGTGCAAGTGCAGGTCATCAGCAGCGTCCAGATGGCGTGGGGACATTGTGCTGGCGAGTGGCGACGTGGACTGGCGTGGACAGCGGCTCTCGCAGGCTCCTCAGCGGCACGTTTACAGTCGTGGCTCCGCCCAGTCCTCTTTTGGTTGGGAGTCAGACGCGACGAAGGACAACGTCGGCCGTCTCTCTCTCGGGCAGCTGTGCCGGTGATCCTGACTGGGGAGGAGGCCTTAATGTCGAGGCAGCGGCTGAGTTAATCGGCTAATTCCGCCTGAAATCGGCTAATTTCGCCGGCTGAGTCACGATGGCTGATGCTGAATGACATTGAAAGTGCCGGGGCAGCTTGTGCAGTCCTTCAGCGGTTGTCTCTCTCCGCAGAGGTGTTCAATCCGTCCGGCTTTAAAGTCCCTGGGGCGCGTGCCATGGTCCCTTTCATGTTCCTCTCCCTTGTTGGTTTCCGCGCGCTTTCTCCTGAGACCTGCGCTAAGCTGAAGTGAAGGACGCATGCCATGTGAGCTCCTAGGAGTGAGCCTGTTGCGTCCGGTTCCTCTCACGGTTTCTCCCTACTGCCATCTCAGTGGGTTTTCTCTCGCCACCGTCGCCCTCGGCGAACACTCTGATCAGTTTGATTCATACACATTTTTCACGTTCCAGGCAAATATCCAGAATCAAAATAACTTTTTGATTGTGTAAAGCTGCTTTGCCAAAATGACAACTGTTGAAAATGCTTTACAAAGAAAAAAGATTTGGTTGCATACCTGTCATGAGCGAATTCTTGACAGCCATGCTCTCCTAATTGGTCTGTTCATTCCAAATGCTCCAGGACAGCAGGTGGCGCTGTTAAAATTTCATGACCATTTGCACAGTGAACAAACTGATTTTTTTTTCTTCCGTGTTTTCTAGAATTTGTTTACGAACGAGCTTTCAACACTTTGCAGAAGGCAAGCTTGTTCCTGTAGTAATGAAAATCATTATGAACATTTAACAGCGCCACCTGCAGTCCTGGAGCACTCACATAACGTATACACTGTAACACAAGAGCGGTTCATTTTGTATTAATGATTATGTATGTGTTTATAACATGTCCAGTTAATTTAAATACACAATAGTATGTGTGTGTGTGTGTGTGTGTGTGTGTGTGTGTGTGTGTGTGTAGAAATAGCCTTGAGTTATTTTTCATTTTCTCACATTTTACAAAAATGTCTTCATCATTATCTCTGTAATTTATGAAATCACATTGTAAAAGCGATCACTCTTCATTTGTTCACATTGTTATCAGTTCCTGTGACTGAAACCCAACATTAATCCGACTCGATGGCTTTCATTTCCAGGGAGACGACCTTCAGGACACGAACCTGCTCTCGGTCGGGAAGCCGAGCATATCGAGGATGCTGTCTTTACCCAACGACAGCTACATGTTTTACCCCAAAGCAGGACACAAACCCAGAGATCAGCTCCTCTCCAAACAGCAGACCCTCGACTACACCACGGTTACAGGTCACATGATCACTCAGCACTAATAATGAGCATAAAACAAGATTAATAATAATAATAATGGGACGTTACTGTTGCTTTTGTCATTACTTTTGTTAAGATAAACACTCGTTTTAAATAAACATATTTATTATTGTGGTTGTATTTTTTAATTATTCAAGGGTTGAAAGGTTTATTTTTTTTACACAAGTGAGCTTATTAAAGATATATTACAGGATTGTTACAATTATTTTAAAATTAAAATATTTTTTAAGAATATATTTTTACATAAAACTTAAATAATAAAAATAATAATAACAACAACAATAATAATAATAATAATAATAATAATAATGGGAATTAGTGTTGTTTTTGTCATTATTTTTGTTTAAAAAAACATAGAATGTTTATTATTATTTGTTGTTGTTTTTGTACATAATTTTTAAAAGAAATGAATTGTTGTAATTAATTAGTATTTTAATTATATAGTATGTTATTGAAATTTGTATTTTTTACATAAGTGGGCTCATCAAAGATTTTCTATATTATAGAATGTTCTTAAATGTTGTTTTATTGGTATTTTTGTTACAATATCTTAAGAAAACATTTATAAGGAAATCTATTGTTTTATTATTATTATTATTATTATTATTATTATTATTTGTTGTTGTTTTAATGCATAACAAATTTTTAGATAAATTCATTAGTTGTATTGTTTTAATTAGAGACCATATTTTTATTTATATAGTTTCATTATTATTATTATTATTATTATTATTATTATTATTATGTATTTAACATACCAGTTTTTATCAATCTCTTTTAAATAATCTTTTTCCATTTAAGAAAATATTGCTACCATTGTTATACAAATACCTTTTATTTTTTGAAAACATACAGTATATATTTATATTCTGCTTCATATAAAATGTGATTATAATGACAGAACTACAGATTGTGATTCCTGAACTGATGCGTGTTTCTCTCGTCTTCAGGCTCGTCACTGTCGGTGAAGTCCGATCTGTGTGAGTGGGAGTCCCTGCTGCAGGTTCCAGAGCCCCCGGCTGGCCCCGCCTCTCATTTAGTGCCCCTCCCACCACACCATTCGACTCCCCAAAAGTCTTTCAGGATGCTCCACAGACAGGTAGTGTGTCACGTACACGTGTGAATTAGTGTGCTGAGTGTGACGTGCGAGATGTTAACAGTCTGCATTCCGCACTGCAGGAGGCGATAAAGAGCGACTCTGTGGACTCCGCCAACCCTGGATCGATGGACAACTTATTTCTGCACCATTCCGATTCCCTTAAAGTCCCCAGCATTCCTTTGACCGGAGGCTCCGCCCCTTGTTCTCCTCGAGCCACGCCCCCCATGTGTCGCAGTCGGACAGCCAGCGTCCAGACGAGCAGACGCGTGTACAGCCAGCGCACCATCCCGTCACGCAGATCTGCACACACGCAACCGGACACGTACACACACACGTCGAACACGCACACCTCGGACGAAGAAATCAGACACATCCTGTCATCGGTCGAGACGAAAGACTCCAGTGTGCGGCTCCTCCGGCGTAGCCACACCTTATCTCCGCATGTCGCAGGCACTTTATGTTCGAAAAGCCAGTCGCAGAGAAACAAGAGTACAGGAAGTGACCTTAGGAAGTACAACAGCATGGACTCGACGCATGGGGCGTGGTCTAGCCAGGTGCAAAAGAACAACAAAACACAAGAGACAGAAGCGTCTCTATCGCGCAGGAAGCACAAAATGAGTCCACCTTGTGTTTCGGCTTCCACAGACCCGCGCGGTTTTCCTGAAACTTCTCAGAGCGGCACGGTTCTGAAAAAGCGGGCGCCGTCGTTCGACTCCACGCTGCTCCAGGAGCCTTTGGATCTTCCCGATCCTCTTCCTTTCCTGGTCGCTAAGCCCCTCCCACAACCTCATTTATCGATCCATCTGTCCGTCCCGTTGGAGCAATCGAACAATCGCGTTTCAGACGATGACCAATCATCACACTGTGTCCCGAACGACTCGTAATCAGAGGGGTATGGACACGTTGTGGGCGTGGCCTATCGTTACGGGTCGGTCGGGACGGTTCGTTCAGGCAATGAGGATTCAGACCAAAACTTTTCACACTATTGTGCACCTTTAAGCTAGAAATTCTTTTTAAAAAACACACACACACGGTAGGATGGACGCGAGTTATGCAACTGTTTGGTTTGTTTCTTAGCTGTTGTTTTTTTTTTTTTCTTTTCCCTAATCATATTGATTAGATATCTGAGAATATAAAACCTGATGTTGTGCAGCTGGATATTTGTCCCGAACTATAACGGAAACTCACAGTAGCACCCTACCCTACGTTCACACAAGCCTGTGACGAGTGGGCGTGGCCTTTTAGTTCAGGGTGAGAAACGGTAGTGACTTCAGAGTAAATTTAAGTCAATTGAACTTCTAAAGCTAGCTAGTCAGTCAGTGTGAAAAATCATACGTACGTTTGAGTTACACGTTTTGTGCTCGGCTTCGTTCTTGAATTAGATTAGTATTGCGCACTAACTGTAGTTGCTACATACAGCCACTGGAGGCACCAGTGAGCTCTGCTACTTCCTTTATGTCTTTATGCACAATTAACAAGAGGTTTCTTCATCATTTCTGCATCAAACTGGATTGAAAATTAAGTTGTGAGTGAAAAGTCTGAGACAATGGTGTGAATTTGTCGCTTTATCTAATTTGCCTAAAAAAAAAACAATTTTAAAAAAGAACAAACCTGTTTTCAGCCGCCACTTTGGTTCTGAAATCGCAGCTTCGCGCCGTGTAGAAAACGCGTCGAGGTCATTCTGTCGCTCGCTGTTGTGAACGTAGGGTCACAATCACTTCACGGCGAATTTCTAAAATAGTCACAATAGTCCTGAATCAGTTCTGCACTGTTAGAAATCCGTGCATGGTGACGGCGGTTGCTGAGGGTCTAAGAGGAACCCTGATGGGGGGACGAGATCCTGAGTGCGCTTTTTGTGGCGAGAAAGTCTGAAATCTTTTGTTAGTTTGTTTGTTTTTTTTTCTAAACCAGAGCAATGATGACGGCCCTGTTTATCTCCGACCCACTGCATGGCAGAACCATCAGGACTGTACAGAGGAGAGAGAGAGAGGAGTTACTCCAAACTCTACAGAGCTCATATATTTATTGAATGCAGCACCTGTGATATTTTTATATTTAAAGAAAAGGTAAAAAAAAAAAAAAAAAAAAAAGCCCAAGAGTTTTGCACGCACTCGAATGTTTTTGGACGAGGAAATGTTTTTTGTAGTTGTCTTGACCCATTAATCATTTCTACAAAATATATTCACTGAAACACGCTCCTGATCTTTTTTTTTTTTATTTGTTTTTCTTGTCATCCAGAAATTCTAATGCATATCATAAATCATTGCGTTATTATTATTATTATTATTATTATTATTATTATTATTATTATTATTATTATTATTATTGCTTTTCATAGATTAGTTTGAGTAACGAACATTTCAACCAGTCGGCATCAGATTTGTTCAGTGGCCCGTAAGCGTGAAAGACGTTATCAAAGAAACAGCAGCAACAATTAAACATCACAGGCTTGTTGTTCTTTCATGTCACCATCATGTTTTTTTTTTTTTGTTCTGTTTACAAACTTACTGTTGTCTTTTTGTTTATTTTTTAGTTTTCTTGTGGGTATTTTTTTTTGTGTTTTCTGTTTTTGTTGCAATTTTATTTTGTTTCACTTTTTGTTTCTTTCATTTCGTTAAACTGTTTGAGGTTTAATTGTTGCATTTTTAGTTTCTGTGTTGTGTTTTTGCTTTTGTGGTTTTAGGTTTGGTGTTGTGTTTCTGATTTTTCTTTTCTTCTGTTTTTAGTCTGGAGTTGCTGAAGTTTCTGATGCATTTTATTGTCCTTGTTGTGCTTTATCCTTTGCAGTGACATTTCTGGTTTGGAAATATATTTTTATTTACATTTTTTTGCATGTTTTGGTTTTGATATTGTTTTACTTTTTCTTTTTTTTTTGGATTCACTTTTTGCATTTTTCATTGCATTTGTTGTAGCATTTTTATGATGTTTTTTTTTCTCATGTTATAGTTTGCTCTTTTGTTTTTTGATGTGCTTTTTTTTTTTTACCTCCAGGGTCGGGGGTTTGATTCCCGTTCTGCCGCGTGTTCTCCCTGTGCTTGCTGGGTTTCCTCCTGCAGATTAGGCTAATTGTTTTCCCAAATTGCCCCGAGTGTGTGAATGTGTGTTTGCCACCCCATCCACGGTGTACCCGGTCTCGTGCCCCGAGTCCCCTGGCAGAGGCTCCAGGCTTCACACAACTGTACAGGATAGAGAATGAGGATGGACGCTATAGAGAATGAGTTAGAGAGAGAGAGAGAGAGAGAGTTGCTCAGATTATGCGGTTAAATTTTTTATCTTAATTTTTTTCCGTTGCTGTTTTGTCGCTATCGTGATGTTTGGTTTGCTAACGTGTTTTGCACATGCAGGCTACCGTCAGTAGGCCATAACGAGTCCCGACCCAAAGCCAAACCTGTAGCTGCTCTCACGTTCCTACACTCTTCCTGCAGAACCTTCATGGTGTTTTTGTATTTAATAAAGTTCTCTGTTAGTGACAAACCCACTGGCTCCATCATGCAGTGCGCACTTTGGCCAAATGTTTCTACAGATCGCTCTGCAAAATAAAATAAAAAATTTTTAAAAAGCAGAAGAACATTTATCTTCTCAAGCTCTGAAGAAAACGTTAGAAAGGAGCGTCAAGCCTTCCCTCAGCTTCAGACCAAATCTCACCGCGGCGTCTCCACCTTTTATTCCTTCGTTCGTTTTATTCTGCTGTGGGAGAAAGACGACTCCATGGAAACTTAAGGGCTTGTGAATCAGTAAATCAACAGCGGGTTATGAGTTAAGAGTCACGTACCTTGCATACTAGTTCACTTCTTTTTCTGTGTTTTGATATTGAAATTGTGATCAATTGTCTATACAAAAATCTGGAAGAATTTCGGTGGGCGCGTCTGTTAAAATATGCCAAAAATATTACAGGTTTGACTGAAAGAGAAGAGCGACGTCTGGACTGTTTCATGAGAAGAATTCTTGTTATATTCAGGGCACTGAAACTACGGACGGAGGAAATCCAACACGACTGTATTTTAAAGATAATAAATTTTGCTTTTAGCAACGAAAGACCGACGTCAGTTTCTAAAAAATGGATGACATCATGATGCTCGAACAGAAGCATCATGACTGAGCATCAAAGGTTTTTTTTGTTTGTTTGTTTGTTTTTTTACAAGTGGCGTGATGCAACATGGAAGACATTTGTTTTAAAATAACAAGATTAGTGAACTGGTTCAGTAGGATGGATTCACATCTGCCGTTTCTGTGGCAGTTATTCACAGGGTCGGGTCGCCAGCGTGATGTCTGATTGTATTTCAGCTCTTTGTGTTAAGGACATCGCTCAAGGGGCTAACAGTGGTGACTGAGTGGTCACCCCAAACCAGGTCCAACACCTTAACCACCGGGCAACCCCTGCAACACCCCCTCCCCCACCCCTCTTAGTTAATTAGGGAAGTTAAGAATCAAGTTATTAAGAGTAAAAAACGTCTTCCTAAAAAGTGCAAGAATTCTCTTGTTAAAATTTAAAACAGCTTTAAAGAACATGCTTTTCAGATTATTATAATTTTTTATAGCTGGAACTTTTGAAATAAGTGGTCTAGTCAGGAGCTAGTAAAAAAAAAAAGCTACTTAGACGTCTACATAAATAAAACAAATGTTTTGTCTGTACATTGGGTCAGAAATCGTTCTTTCAATGATATCTTTACATTTCATACACTGGAGGACCAGAAACCAGTCTCAGAAAAATGTCTGTCTGTCTGTCTGTCTTTCTGTCTATAATTTCCTGAATCTCCTGCAGCACTCAGATCTCTGGCTGAAGTTTAATCTGCACCATCAGTGAATCTACATGTGGAGTAAAAGTGATGTTATGAACAGTTATGTGTGGGATTTAATAATCTACTTTAAAATAATCTACTAATGCGCTACTGTCTCAATGTAAACAAACACCTGCAGCAATAGATATTAATGAGAAAAGATAAAGTGAATATTTTGACTGGGATTAGTTCATATTCTCACTTTGGCTGAAATAACAGCGCTGAAGTGGTATAAGTGAATTTTAACACGCCGGAGTCGTTTTAAGACGAAACTTCATCTTTATCTGATCGACTTTGTCCATTTCTCATCTGTGATTCTCTCTCCGATTACCGAACAGCGAGTGTATTTGTCTGAGCACCAAAGAAGTACAACTTAGTGTAAACAAGGCGTCAGATACTCGACCTTACAGAATGTGATTTCTGTGTGTTAATAAGTGAGACAGAGAGTTCTGCTGTACAGAGAGACAGACAGACATGGACGTGGACTTCAACCTCAAATAATAATAATAATAATAATAATAATAATAATATCACTCATTACATTAAAGATCAGCAGATTATTATTAGATTTAAACTTTTAACTGTTTCTACAAACTCTTTAACCGTCAACAACGTGTACTAACACTAGTGAAGAATAAATACAGGTGAAGGATAAAAACTGACGGGTCTTTAGTAGAAGCTTCTCTCTCTCTCTCTCTCTCTGTCTCTGATTGATCTAAACGAAGACGACATGGAGCTCTGTGGAGTCGGTGTGAAGACTGACGGCTTTATGATCCGTTCTCAGGAGGATATCACTCGGCTGGAGATTGTAAGAAGGTAACGAAGCTCTAAAATTTACCGTCTTCAGCAAAAACCTAGTCGTAAACCTAAACCTGGCACGTGGAGGAGGAAGAGCTGAGATTAAGTATAATTATGTAAGTCAAAGTGGAGATAAATATAAGTTTTGAAATCGTAGTGTAAAATGGAATCATGTGGAGGTCAAACACGTCTGCTCTGTTTCAGCTGCTCAAGCTCACAATTAGTGTTAACACAATACCATTTTGCTAATGTTGTATTTTTATATGAATATGAAGTTTTCCACTTTGATCTCGGGTTCGACTGAAACCAACACTAGCTTGACTTGATGTTAGTAGAACAGTGAGCCATTGAGTTCCTGGCCGTTGGACTGGTGAAGGACGACTCGGTTACACGGCGGCTTTGCTTATTAAAACACTCGACTCTTTCGCCAGGTGAACACTTAAATAAATTCCAGTGGAATGAATATATTCGAGTGCAGTTAGAGAGCTCAAGCGCCAAATACAGGGAGTTCCAGGTAGTTTAAAGTCTAAATAAAAAATATATTACTTGCTTTGTCTCTGTAATTACGTTAGAGTAGATGCGTTCGATTTCAATAACACTTAAGCAAAGTCGTTAGACAGCAGCACGATACTTTAGAACAGCAGAATTACTCCTGTTCTCCGATCCATCTTCTCCTCGCCATTTAAACCTGCACTCGAACCCTCACGCTGCCGTGCGTGACATGAGGAGTGTGAGACGCTCTGCCCGTTAGCGAGCTTCAAGATCCGCCTCGAAGTCATCTCCAGCCTCGTTACACGTTACAGGAGCGCAGCAACCAACCACGCCTCCAGATGTTACACTCTACATCATCCAGAGGTTTAATAAACATAACATCGAGGACACACAAAAGAAATCCAGGGTGCGTGTGTGTGTGTGTGTGTGTGTGTGTGTGTGTGTGAGAGAGAGAGTCCTGAACATTTGAACAGAATCTACATCAGATGCTGCAGCTGCTGAAAGAAATTATGAAGAAAAGAGAAAAAAGAAAGAAAGAAAGAAAGAAAGAAAAAAGTGGTTTAAGAGAAAACAGAATGAACTACACATGGCAAGCTAGACACTACAGGTTACACACTACAAACTAAACACTACAAACTACACACTGCCCACTACACGCTACACACTTATCTACTGGACACTACACATATACACACAAACTATACACACTACAAACTACACACTCCACACTACACACGTATCTACTGGACACTACACACATACATACACACTACAAACTAAACACTACACACTACAAAGTAACACTACACACTACACACTTATCTAATGGACACTACAAACTACACATTACAAACTAAACACTACAAACTACACACTACACACTTATCTACTGAGCACTACACATATACAAACACACTACAAACTAAACGCTATAAACTAAACACTACAAACTACACAGTACAAACTACACACTACAAACTAAAACCTACAAACTAAACACTACACACTACAAACTAAACACTACACACTGCAAAGTAACACTACACACTACACACTTATCTAATGGACACTACAAACTACACATTACAAACTAAACACTACAAACTACACACTACACACTTATCTACTGAGCACTACACATATACAAACACACTACAAACTAAACGCTATAAACTAAAAACTACAAACTACTCAGTACAAACTACACACTACAAACTAAAACCTACAAACTAAACACTACAAACTACACACTACAAACTACACACTACAAACTAAAACCTACAAACTAAACACTACACACTACAACTACACACTACAAACTAAACACTACAAACTAAAACCTACAAACTAAACACTACAAACTAAACACTAGAAACTAAACACTAGAAACTAAACACTACACACTACAAACTAAACACAACAAACTAAACGCTACACACTACAAACTAAAACCTACAAACTAAACACTACAAAGTACAAACTACACACTGCAAACTAAACACAACAAACTAAACGCTACGAACTAAACACTACAAACTAAACACTACAAACTAAAACCTACAAACTAAACACTACACAGTACAAAATTACACACTACAAACTAAACACTACAAACTACACACTACAAACTACACACTACAAACTAAACACTACAAACTAAACACTACACACTACAAACTAAACAATACAGACTAAACACTAAACACTACAAACTAAAACCTACAAACTAAACACCACACACTAGAAACTAAACACTACAACTAAACACTACACACTACAAACTAAATACAACACAGTACAAACTACACACTACAAACTAAAACCTACAAACTAAACACTACACACAACAAACTGCACACTACAAACTAAACACTACAAACTAAACACTACAAACTAAACACTAAACACTACAAACTAAACACTACACCCTACAAACTACACACTACAAACTAAAACCTACAAACTACACACTACAAACTACACACTACAAACTAAACACTACAAACTACACACTAGAAACTAAACACTACACACTACAAACTAAACACTACACACTACAAACTACACACTACAAACTACACACTACAAACTAAAACTTACAAACTAAAACCTACAAACTAAACACTACACACTACAAACTACACACTACAAACTAAACACTACAAACTACAAACTACACACTACAAACTAAACACTACACACTACAAACTAAACACTACAAACTACACACTACACACTACAAACTACACACTAGAAACTAAACACTACAAACTAAACACAACAAACAAAGAACTACAAACTAAACACTACAAACTACACACTACAAACTAAACACTACAAACTACACACTACAAACTAAAACCTACAAACTAAACACTACAAAATACACACTACAAACTAAACACTAAAAACTAAAACCTACAAACTAAACACTACACACTACAAACTACACACTACAAACTAAACACTACACACTACAAACTAAAACCTACAAACTAAACACTACAAACTACACACTACAAACTAAAACCTACAAACTAAACACTACACACTACAAACTAAACACTACAAACTAAAACCTACAAACTAAACACTACACACTACAAACTAAACACTAGAAACTAAAACCTACAAACTAAACACTACACACTACAAACTACACACTACAAACTAAACACTACACACTACAAACTAAAACCTACAAACTAAACACTACAAACTACACACTACAAACTAAAACCTACAAACTAAACACTACACACTACAAACTACACACTACAAACTAAACACTACAAACTAAAACCTACAAACTAAACACTACACACTACAAACTACACACTACAAACTAAACACTACAAACTTAAACCTACAAACTAAACACTACAAACTAAACACTACAAACTTAAACCTACAAACTACACACTACAAACTAAACACTACAAACTTAAACCTACAAACTAAACACTACAAACTAAAACCCACAAACTAAACACTACAAACTAAACACTACACACTACAAACTAAACACTACACACTAGAAACTAAACACTACAAAATAAAGATTACAACCTAAACACTACAAACTACACACTACAACCTAAACACTACAAACTAAACACTACACACTACAAACTAAACACTACAAACTACACACTTATCTACTGGACACTACACACATACATACACACTGCACACTACACATTTACACACTACATACTGAACATATTACACACAGCATCCTGTGCACATTTTTGTTCATCTGTTTTGTTTTGTTTTTTATGACACCATTTTCCTTCTAGTAATGTTGGTTGGCTGGCTGTGTGCATCTGGTTGGAAATAATTTCTTTTTTAATTACATTCCTCTTCGATATTCTCAACACACTAAAGACTTATTTATAAAGGCGTGTCCTGCGCATATAAAGGCTGGTTTGAATTTGTTAAAAAGATGTGATTGACGCTAATGAGAGAAAACAACGTGATCAGCTACAATGACTTCAACTTCTTCAACAAATCATTTTTAACTCTGTAATTTTAGCTGAATTGAGAAAATGCTGGAAAATCAATAAATGAATGAAAATGAGAGATTTCGTCGAGCTTGTGCATTCTTGGTGTTTTTCTGCCCCCTGGTGGTGATAAAATGCATTTAGACTTTCCCTAAAAGGTCTACAGAAGCGCAATTTGCAAAAATATAACGAACAATTCATTATCTTAATAAACAATGACATTTATGGAATGATGAACATGAGTTTGTAAGTATATATTTTTAATAATTTAGCCATTTTATATGAAAACAACGATGATTTTCTGTTTAACAAAGTAAAAGTTAGACCAACTAAATTACATACAATAATACACTAAAGCCTGCGTTGTCCAGAGACCCAGTAATCATTAGGGTGCCTGGCAACAAAAGCCAAGTAGTTTATTATTTTACAGATTTTTTTATTACTAATAAATTATTATTATTTATAATCATTTTGTCATGTTGTATAAAATCACTGAACCACTAGAGGGCGTGCATGACGTCATGACTAAAAACCAGTAATAAAATGGCACACAGGCACTTTTGCTGTTTTGCTTTACAGTTTTTTCTGCTGGCTTAAACCCTAACTGTGATTCTTATAGCACAATTTCTAAAACTATTAAAACTTATAGCAAAACCACTCACTGAGTTAGCAAAACTAAAAGCACAAACACTGCCTTGCACTCAGTTTGCAATTTTGTACCACACACTTTGCAGAACTTTAAACACAACTCACTGCACAACACTCAATTACCAAATTTCCAACACACTCCTAGCAAAATTATACACATGTATGGCCATCATTAACAGTATTTTGCCAACTGTCTGGCACACTTTCACATGTGAAAACTGCTTTAGATAATTAGTTCACTTTGCAGTCAGCTTAAGCACTATAAATAAGCCACAGGTACAGTAAGCTGTCTATGTGGAGTACAATGGAAGGGGCAGTAAGAGTGAGAAGAGTGAGAATCAGAGGAGGCCGAGGAGGCCGAGGTAGAGGACGTGGAGGTGAAGAAGTTGGAGGGTTAGAGGAAGTTAGAGGAAGAGGACAAGGAGGAGCAAGAAGAGGACGAGGAGGGGAAAGAGGAAGGGTAAGAAGAGTAAGAAAGAGAATAACTGATTACATCAGAGCTACAACAGTGGACCACGTCATCAACCATGGGGTGACCCTGAGGGAAGCTGGCCAACGGGTTCAGCCTGATTTGAGCCGCTACACTGTGGCAAGCATCATTAGGACGTTTCGAAATGAGCATCGGTAAGTACTCTGTAGCACTGCCGTACTCGAATGAGAAACACAACAGTACCATACATGCAAAAATGCTGAAATTGTTAATTTACAGAATTGCTAGACGTCCAGATGTTGGGGGCAGAGGAAGAATGTTCACTGCAGAACAAGAGACCCATATAGTGAACATGGTGATTGGCAATAAAGCAATAAGACATAATTGATAATGACACCATCTTTCAAAATATACACAGTGCAAGCATTTGTACTTGCGCGCCACAGAATAAGAATGAAGCTAATTTACAGGGTTCCTTTCGAGAGAAACACAGAACGTGTAAAGCAACTGCGATATGACTATGTGCAGGTTCTGAATGTGGAAGTGCACACTGTAGTGCTGTGCATGGGCCTGATGTGTTGCATTTGTTTTGTCTTGTCCAGAGAGTGATGGAACTAGAAGCAGATGCCATGGGACATGAGCTACTTTTTGCAGATGAGGCCGGTTTGAACCTCAGTAAAACCAGGAGACGCGGCAGGAACATTATTGGACACCGTGCCATCATCAATGTCCCAGGACAACGTGGTGGTAACATAAGCATGTGTGCAGCTATAAGCCAAAATGGTGTCGTTCACCATCATGCAACCATAGGCCCATACAACACTGCACACGTTATTGCATTCCTGGACACCTTACGTGACGTGCTCACTGTCCAGAGACCAGAGCATACCCGATATGTCATCATATGGGACAATGTCAGTTTCCGTAGGGCTGCTTCGGTCCGCAACTGGTTTACAGACCACCCATCCTTCATGGCGCTCAACCTCCCTCCATACTCTCCATTCTTAAATCCCATCGAGGAGTTCTTCTCTGCCTGGCGCTGGAAAGTGTACGACCGTCATCCTCATCAACAGGTAGCCCTTTTACAGGCAGTGGAGGAGGCATGTGGAGATACTGACCAGGCATCATGTCAGGCCTGGATACGGCATTCAAGGAGATATTTTCCCCGGTGCCTTGGACTGGAGGATATCGCAGGCGATGTGGACGAAATTTTGTGGCCGGACCCAGAAAGACGACATGATGTTGGCTGATTGTCTTTTTTTCTTTTTTCTTTTTTTTTTGTGAAATTACTAATTTGTGTTCTGACTTTGTCTTGGTTTTGATGAGTGTGAATAAACACCAATACTTGAAGTTTGGATCCTTGTAGGTTTACATGACACTATGACAAAAGTCTGACCTCAAATTGACATCTGTACACAGAGAAAGCAAAAGCCAGATGTGTTCCAGCAGTGTGCAGTTGGCGCATTGTGTGTTTAGTAGATGATGGCTTGTGTGTTCTGTTTGATACCAAAACACCATTTTCACGAAGGTGTGAAGAGTTAATCTAGCTGTGTTCGCTTTTGCAAGAGAACTACGATGTTTTGATAATTGGGTGAAAGCTTTTCTTATTTGTGTGTAGAGTTTTGCAAAAATAGCCAATAGTTACAAAAAATGTGCTTCGGCAATCAGAAAAAAACTGTAATAAGATGCGCAAAGATGTTTTTAACTGGTAGCACAAACACACAGACACTTGAGTCAAACTAACGGTTACAGTCCGTAAACTTAACCAGTTGATTACTGAAGTAACATTTATTAAAGTAAAGCTAGTGATCATTGAGATTAAATTACGCGGGTAAAAAAAATAAAAATAAGACCCTCACAAATGACGTCTTGACACGTTTACTTTTGAGTAAAAAAAAAAAAGAGAGTAAGCTTCTCTATTTGAGAAACAGTTTTGCACTCTGTTATCAACTTTAATGTAAGTTTAGCGAAGCTAGCTAACGTAGCCAAAGGCTGTAGGGGTTTCTGTTGCTTGCTAGCTTAATGTGTTGCCCCTTTCTAGCTACAGGACACGGTTAGCTCGACAGCCTTTTACGCGTTATTCTATACTAGTGTTAGTACACGTCGTTAACAGGTTAAAGAGTTTGTAGAAACAGTTAAAGTGTTAAATCTAATAATAATCCGCTGATCTTTAATATAATCAGTGATATTATTATTATTATTATTATTATTATGATTATTATTTGAGGTTGAAGTCCACGTCCATGTCTGTGTGTCTCTCTGTACAGCAGAACTCTCTGTCTCACTTATTAACACACAGAAATCACATTCTGTAAGGTCGAGTATCTGACGCCTTGTTTACACTAAGTTGTACTTCTTTGGTGCTCAGACAAATACACTCGCTGTTCGGTAATCGGAGAGAGAATCACAGATGAGAAATGGAAAAAGTCGATCAGATAAAGATGAAGTTTCGTCTTAAAACGACTCCGGCGTGTTAAAATTCACTTATACCACTTCAGCGCTGTTATTTCAGCCAAAGTGAGAATATGAACTAATCCCAGTCAAAATATTCACTTTATCTTTTCTCATTAATATCTATCGCTGCAGGTGTTTGTTTACATTGAGACAGTAGCGCATTAGTAGATTATTTTAAAGTAGATTATTAAATCCCACACATAACTGTTCATAACATCACTTTTACTCAACATGTAGATTTCACTGATGGTGCAGATTAAACTTCAGACTGAAGATCTGAGGACTGCAGAAGATTCAGGAAATTATAGACAGACGGTTTTGTGTGATGCTGAGACACAATCTGGAAGGACAGACATACAGACATACAGACAGACAGACAGACAGGGATGTTTCTGAGACTGGTTTCGGGTTCTCCAGCGTATGAAACCTATCAAGATATCATTGAAAGAACGAGTTCTGACCCAGTGTACTGGTACAAAACCTTACTATTATTTATATAGATCGTCTATTAGCGTCAGGCTGTAATGTAGCAGACGTGATAGTAAAGCAAATTAAAACATCACGTCTCAACACTGCATCATTTACACAATGTTTCCTTTGGATTCCTGCTGAAATGAAACCCAAAGATAAATCAGCTCAGAGAAGTTCATCATCAGAGAAGACGCCGCTGCTGAGCACTCCGTCGACTTTTTACACTTTATTCAGAATCAGAAAATCTCAGCAGTGAGAAACAGAGACATGAACACGTGTTCTTGCAGAAAGAGTCTTTATTCAGTCAGAGATTCACCGATCACATGTCGCCTCTCCCCTAAAGGCTAAAACTAGGCATTTTTATAGTTTATATTATCATGCAGTAAGACTGACAATACACACACACACACACACACACACACACACGCACACAGTTGGTGACGCTCTCATTATCAGGAATGTCGTTTCATCATCCGCACGACATCATATCCCTCTTTGTTTATTTTTTTTAATTTTTTTTACACAAAATTGTGCAAAATGGCCGCAGCTCCGCCCCTCCAGCTCACACACACACACACACACACACACACTCCAGGTGTAGTAGTGCTGTCTATATACGGTGATATTAGTGTTACACATGTTTCACTGGACACTTAGATATCATTATAAATCAAAATCAACAAACTTTAGAATAAATTTGATAGGATTAAAGAATAATAAATAAATATGTGAATACATCATTGATAAGATTTTTGCTTAGAAACATTTGTCTAAGAAACTAATGTAATCCAAAATACCAGCTTTTTTTTTTCATCATAACGTTTTCCCCCTCATCCCCGTACTCGAGGTTATTCACTGTTATAAATCTAAACACAACGGTCATTTGTTTTATGTTTAATATTAATTCATACAAATGGATTCATTTCATTACATTATGTTTAATACTTCATTTTCACAATCAAGCCCTTGGAACAAAAAAGAAAAAAGAAAAGTTAGAATACGCGTGCATTTCAGTACTGCTTTAAACGCGCCCTCGTCCACGTCCCGGTGCTACGGCGCCATGTGTTACCCAGAATCCCCCTGGTGGAGTGTGTATTTGCGAGGACGCTCGGTCCTGAAAACAAGGTTTACAGCGCAGTTGATGTCATTTCCTTGGCTGTTTGTACTGTAACAATGAACGGAATAATACGCGGCTAACAAACTCCACTGGCTGGTTAACATCCGGCTCTCGTTACAGCTTATAACAACTGGCGAGTTAAAAGCATCAGATATTTGATTTATTCGGTAGTTTACTAGGCCAAACTGCATTTTAATGTAGCATGTTCCTTTAAATCCTGACTATAAGCTATTAAGGTATCTAAGCGTCCTGTGGTAGTTTCTTACAGTTGTATGCTTTCACATCTTCGACACTGTGTGTGTGCTATTTAGTTATTCTTACAAGTAACTAGCTTGCCAACTAGTTAGCATATTTGTTAGATAATTTAATAGTAAGTATTAAACTACCATAGAGGACTTGGACACCATGAAAACAACAACAACAACAACAACAACAACAACAACAACAAACTAACTTAAAGCAGCAAACTACCAAACTACTACAGTACAGGTATAACTTTATAAAGTAACGTAATCAGTAATATAACAAAATTCTATACTAAACTACGAGACAGGGAAGGATAGTGTTCCTTAATAAAGCACTTAACTACCATGGAGTATTCAGATATCTTTAAAAAAAAAAAATTAAAAAAAGTGCAAGTTACATACCTTAATAAAGTACTAAACTACATGTAAGTAGTTAGACACATTAAGAAAGTACTAGTTATGTACCTTAATAAAGCATTAAACTATGTGAAAGTAGTTAGAAACTTTAAAAAGGTGCTAATTACATATCTTAGTGAAGCACTAAACTACCTGAAAGTAGTTAGATTCATTTAAAAAGTTGTGGTTGCATAACTTAATAAAGCACTAAACTACCAAAGACTAGTTAACTACCGTAATGAAGAACTAAACTAGTACAGAAATAACAAATAAAAACAAACTTCTACAGATAACTTGGTAAAGTATCAAACTTCTAAGTAGCTCAATAAAATGCTAAAGTGCTAGCTGCATTGTAAAGAAACTCAACTACTCATAAAGTAGTGAACTACACCAAACCCAATATGAACCTAGCATACTTTTTTTCAGTGCACTAACTACTCGACGGTTGTTTGATGCTTCATTAAGTTCTGTACAAACGTGAGCGTAGTTTGCTATATATTTGGTTATCTAACTAGCTAGCAAGTGTGCCACACACAGTAGCTTAATGTCTGGATAGTTATGATTATAAGTTACTGTGTGATTTGATTGGATAGCTTATAAAATACCTAACTTACGATGGAGGAGCATGAAACTAAAAAGTCCTATTAACTAGCTAAGTAACAAAATACTAAATGGAAATAAACAGCACTAAACTACCAGAAAGTAGCCAGACACCTCAGTGACACCGTATGGGGTTAGAGACCGTAACAAAACTAATAAGGACATTTTAAAATAAAAATTACTTAGTTATACTGTAGGTAATACGTTACAAGTTTCCGGTTTGCCAACTGACTAGAATGTTAGTTAGTAGTTAAACTAGTTCACTAGGGCAAACCCATCTCCGTATTCTATTTCGGAGTTATCATAATGCTTCTTGTTGCGGATTACGTGATTTGAGTAATAGAGCATTAGCGCAGTATTAACCCCCAGTGTTAGGAGTATTATACCCTCAGTATTAGTGAAGGGGAAGTCGACTAGAGTGTGTTGAAAGCAGTACCAAGGAAGCCGCTGTGTCCACTCGGGCCTCCCGTCTTCTCATCGGCTAAGAGATTAAAAAGCAGGCGGGATCTGGTACCCGGGTGGGCGTGTCTCCACCGTCTCGATCAGCGTCGGGCTCTTGTCTATGGTGGTCTGGTGGATCGCGTCGTTCGAGGGATACGGCTGTTTGGGGGCATCGGCGGAGGTGAAGAGCGTCATGTCGGTTCCGAGCAGGAACTTCTGCACCGCCAACAGCGTCAGCGCCACCTAGCCACATTCATCACGTTAGTCGGGTTAATAGGTTAATGTTTTTAGTAAAGCTGTAGCAAAATACAGAAATCTATCTTTAAATATCTGCAACGTGTAAGTCTTCAGGTCAGGATCATTAATGTGCAGCGCTCGGGAGTTGAAAGCTTCTGGAATTATTTGAATTAAATTTATTGAGTTATTTAGCATGCAAGTGCTACACTGTCAAGAGTTAAAAGCAGAAATTAGTTCAGAGAGACTTCTTGTGTATTTGTACATAAATCCATAGTCCATTGTTTGAATTTGGGTTTTGTAGCCCTTAAAGCTCAAAGCATTTTAGCCAATATTTGTTTTGCTGTTTTTTTTTTTTTAATAAACATATCCAGGGCTCAGGATTGTGCGGTATGTGTGAGTGACGTATCCGTCATTTCCTCCCTAAATAGGAAACATGATGAACTGAGTTTTGTTTCATTTTAACCGACCACACAAACACGACTGAGCAAAAAAGTTAGAAAATACGTCACATAGGCAACAAAATAGCTCAGATACACACGGTCACGTGTTCGTATTGTTGTTTAGTGACGTCGTTGCCCTGTACTCCGGTATACAGATTATAAAAGTAATGATAACTTTTGTTCCATCTGACGTATCCAAATGCCCAAATACACAGTTTGAAGTCTGAAGCCTCCTCGTTAACACGCCGGTGAGGCTCCTATATAACCGTTTGTGTGTTTTTTATTTATTTAGTCATTAACCTGTGCTGTGTTGCCGGCATGGATCTGTGCTGCTTGAGCTTTAAGGGTTTAAAAGTTTAGCATTTAGCATTCATGGAAGGAGTCTCCAGTGTTCAAGCTCAAACTGTGATTCATTTTCCGTGTTCGACTTAAACAGCGTTCGTACTTTTGATTATACTGTCCACGTCAAAAACCAGACCAGTGGTGTGAGCGAGTCCGATTCTATAGAGCTGCACAGACAAATGCATTAATTATGTGTTCATTTTAGCTAATCGTTTGGGATATAACTATGTGGAACTCTATTCATTGTTTCTTCTTTTCTCCAGCTATTTCCAGCTAACGTTTTAGACTGAATAAAGTAGTTCGCTATTTATTTATCCAAACATTTATTGATTATTTAGTTATAGTTCATTAGTTAGTTAGCTACGTAGCTAAGCGTCTTGCCGTAGTCTTCCGCTGAAGCGACTACATGCTACGCGCTGCTTTAAGGAGCATTTGATTCAATTTCATATCAATGTGTTGAATTGTGAGAAACTTTTGAAATACATTCATTAAATTACAGTAAATTTTTTTTATGCGTGTGGTATAAACTGGATGTTGTAGGAAGTAGTAAGAAAACTTCATTAGAAAGTTAGTTCAGCGTTAAGCGTAGGCTAGTCTAGACTAGCGCGAGTGTCGGGGGAGGTTTGGACAGCAGCCTTTGGTTATCCTCCAGAAAGTCAATGTTTTTAAACCTGTCCGTGTTTAGCAGACACAGATAGCCCTGAAACACAATTTAACAGTCAGATAGGATCAGGTGTGTATGTGCATGTGCATACAGTGTGTGTGTGTGTGTGTGTGTGTGTGTGTGTGTGTGTGTGTGTACTTACCCAGGTGAGAATGGAGAAGAAGGAGAACGCGATGGCGGCTCGTGCCGCGTCTGAAGCCTGCTCCAGCGGGAGTTCATTCGGCGAGGTCCGACTCCACTGATTGGCCAGGAAGCAAAACCCAACGAACCAGAGAAACGCCCAGAGTCCTGCAGAAAGAGAAGAAACGTTCTCTGTATGACGCGATCCCACCGAACACAAGGTTCGACACCTTCGACGCCTGCTTTCACGTGTCGTAGCGCACAGCTCCACGCGCTGGTCCGTGTTCAGATCGCTGTTAGCGTGTAGCATGTTCGTGTGTGTGTGTGTGTGTGTGTGTGTATATATACCTGAGAAGCCGATCTCCAGCAGCACGACTCTCTTCCTGTCCTTCACACTGCTGATCTGAGGGAAGTACAGGTCCAGGGCCAGGAAGCACAGACTAGCCAGGAACGCCAGCACGCCGATGA